>JAPEVW010000027.1:225000-300000 GCA_027921565.1 Artemia sinica | reverse complement strand
GTAAGGACCAACATCAAAACTTAAACGGGCAGAAATATAGGCTGTTTCCAAAGATTTAGGATTCATTAACTTTAGTGTTGCCAGTCAAAAGCTATGAGTTTGGGAAAATTGCCTGATTATCGAAAAATGAAGAAACACCCTCCAAAAGTCGACAGGAATGGGATTGTCTTGAGAGGGGAATTTTCCATGGAAGAAAGGGAGGGTATTTTTTTTACGTGAAAACAACTTCAACCGTGCCCAGCCCCCTGCATTTTTAACATGAAATGGCTGAAAAGTGTTTGGGGGGGATGGGTATTAGTCTCTCATAGGCGTGTGTTGTCTGAAACCTATAAAAATAAACTAATTCCGTAAAATCTGAGCTAATAAGGGTTTTGACCGTAAACTCTAGTTTTTTTTTGTAAGAAAATTATGGAAAATACAATTCTCTGGTACAGGTGTGAAACTTAAGTCTATTTTTGGATTGAAAAATAAAACTATATCCGTAAAATCTGAACTAATAATTCAATTTTTTTCATAAAAACAAACTTTTTTTTTTAACTTTGAAATTTTTCAACATTTATTTTTTCTTTTTGTACATATCTTAAAATTTCAAAATATGCTTACGGCTCTAACAATTGTGCTCTATGATTGGTCAGAGACATGATGTGGCTTTCCCACTGGTATTCTATGACCGGTTATCGACACCACCTAGTCTATTGCATGCATTAAATCAGTATTTTTTACACAGTGGAACGATAAACACATAAGTCATATCTTTAAAAAAAAGTGAATATGGAACATTTTAATAGAGTGTGTTCACATAACAAGGTTATTGTAGCATTGAATGCCGACAAGGAGAAGTATTTAAACTATGAAACAAGTACAAGTGGTAGCACTATCGGAAACGTATGCGTGCGTTGTCATGACAGTGAGAGTTTAGATTTCTTTGGAGCACCCAAGAATTTCTATTATACAAATGCTGGATATGCAAAATTATCATTTCCAGAGATGATTACACTCAAAGAGAATGCTAACATAAAAATAATTGTTGATGATAGAGGACAACTCCTTGCTACCGCTGCAGGTAACACATTACCTACGGATACATCCAATCATCAGCTTTCGGGTATTAGCATTCAACGGAAGGCTAATAAAAGAAAGGCCTACTCTGCTACTAATATCGTAATCCCATATCTTGTTTACGTGCCGAAACTGTTACCTGTGTAAAAATAATGTGTTAATAGACAGTGAAATAGTCAGAAAAATAAAAATGGCATTGTCAGAAAATATCACTACGGAATATAAAGATGAAAGGATGAAAAACAAAGCACCAGCAAACGTTACTGGCATTGATCAAACAGTCAATGAATCAAATAATACCAAAGACGAAAAACATATATAGCCTGTCGATGACACACCAGTAAAAATTGTGTATGATTCAAAATGGAATAATGATTATTCTACTGATTACGAACTAAGAGAAGACAATAGCTATAGTATCAAGAGAGAACATAGTGAACCATTTTATGGAACAGATTCAAAATGTCCAAAGTTGTTCATTGATATTAATAATGTATAATAATATATATTTTTGTATTAATATTCTACATGACATTATTTCATTAAAAATATATTATGCATTACATTGTTATGTGTTCATTATTTTTAGAGTAAGCTAGCATATCGAACGTTAATTTTTCAAGCAGACTGTTTTTCGAGCCAAAAATAGACTAAAGTTTCAGATTTGAACCAGAGAATTGTATTTTCCATAATTTTCTTACACAAAACTAGAGTTTACGGCCAAAAACCCTTATTAGCTCAAATTTTATAGAAATAGTTTTATTTTGTGTGTGTGTAAGTTTTTATATGTGTGTGTAAGTTTTTGTGTGTGTGTAAATTTTTGTGTGTGTGTGTAAGTTTTTTTTGTGCGTGTAAGTTTTTGTGTGTGTGTAAGTTTTTGTGTGTGTGTGTAAGTTTTTGTGTGCGTGTGTAAGTTTTTATATGTGTGTGTAAGTTTTTGTGTGTGTAAAATATGTGTGCAAGTTTTTTGTGTGTGTGTGTGTAAGTTTGTGTGTGTGTGTGTAAGTTTTTTTTGTGTAAGTTTTTTTTTTGTGTGTGTGTAAGTTTTTGTGTGTGTGTGTAAGTTTTTTGTGTGTGTGTAAGTTTTTATATGTGTGTGTAAGTTTTTGTGTGTGTAAAATGTGAGTGTAAGTTTTTTTGTGTGTGTGTGTAAGTTTGTGTGTGTGTGTGTAAGTTTTTATGTGTGTGTAGGTTTTTGTGTGTGTGTAAGTTTTTGTGTGTGTGTGTGTGTAATATTGTGTGTGTGTGTGTGTGTGTGTGTGTGTGTGTGTGTGTGTGTGTGTGTGTGTGTGTGTGTGTGTGTGTGTGTGTGTGTGTGTGTGTGGTGTGTGTGTGTGTGTGTGTGTGTGTGTGTGTGTGTGTGTGTGTGTGTGTGTGTGTGTGTGTGTGTGTGTGTGTGTGTGTGTGTGTGTGTGTGTGTGTGTGTGTGTGTGTGTGTGTGTGTGTGTGTGTGTGTGTGTGTGTGTGGTGTGTGTGTGTGTGTGTGTGTGTGTGTGTGTGTGTGGTGTGTGTGTGTGTGTGTGTGTGTGTGTGTGTGTGTGTGTGTGTGTGTGTGTGTGTGTGTGTAAGTTTTTCTGTGTGTGTGTAAGTTTTTTTTTGTGTGTGTGTAAGTTTTTGTGTGTGTAAAGCATACATAGTGAGAGATGTTGAGGAGGGGACAATAGATATAGATGACAATACACAATTGAAACATCAAATACAAATTCCATATTCTTGCACGGAAATACCAAAATCATAGGTTAGGTTAGGTTAGCTTACGTGCGCGCACGTTGTTCATATTTACAATATCAACAACGAGGATTATGATGATATTCTTAAGCCTCATCTTATTTTTTGTCTCTAGAATTAATTTATCATTAATTTTGCCCGTTTTTTGCAAAATTCGCTTGTTTACTTTTTTGTTATTATTATATTTTTTTTCAAAGGCACTTTAATTTTTACTTCGGTTATTTCTTATTATGTAATCATTTTGTGGCATTGGCTAAAGAAAACTGATTTGTAGGCGTAAAACAGAATAAATATATTAGGATTAGGTGGGTTATGGAAGTAAAGTTGGGACTTCCAAGCTTTATTTTGGTTGTCATATGCCTTTATGACCGGTTGAGATATACCTTTAAAGCTTAGTTAATAATCGCTATACAATCTAATTTTGTATTGTATTTTTCGAGTAAGCAGCACATAAATAAGTAAGCTATCAGCACATAATTATACTGTTATCCTATTTTTTTTTTTAACTTATTCCCCCGAATTATATTTTTTTCAATATACATATCAAAAGAATCGCCTTTTAATGCTGATTCTAAATATGTGTAATTTAATTAGTTTCACTGCACCTACTTAAAAGTTACGTGTCACCTATTAACGCCCTGTGTAATTGTTTCCGTGATAAGGTTTCTGTTGGCTTTCTAGGCACAATCTATTTGTCGACTAATTGGGATATAAGTGACTATTGGCTTCACTCTATTTGATTTCTACTATCAGATCGTATTTATCTGATATAAAATTTATCTGATATTCGACTAAACTCTACTGATTTATAATCAGACTAGACTTGAGGATGATTCGTCATTGAGTAACCGTAAGAGCGGACCAGAATTAACAATATCAGCTATCCCAAAAGGATGCATTGCCTTCTCTGTTTGTCCTAATGTGGGCTTATATTCTTTGTAAACAAGCACGAACACTGGCTTGTTTTACATCTACATGGCTCTAAAGCAGCCATGGTTTAAAATTCAAATTTGAACTTTCTTGTGACTCATTTTGCGGAGCTAATTCAGAATTTGAATTTTTTTCTAACACCATTATTCAGATGAAGGTCATCTGTGTAGGTAAAGGAGACCCTTTTATGACCTATCCCCATGCCTCCATTTTCTGTGATTAACGGTTTCTTTCGCCAAATTCCTCGCCTTATACAGAGTTCCAGTCACAGCTGGGTAACAACTCTTTTTTTTGCTTCCTTCGGCGACTTTTGCTAAGCTTCCACTTTTGTTTTCTTACTTACAAGGTTACTCTTCTCGTGTTTTTTTTCATCCCTTTCCTCAAGTAATTTAATTATATATTTATATATCTTTTCCTTCCCTTTGCTTGTGAAACTACATAACTAACCTAGTATTTGTTAGCTTTAACAAAGGTAATTCTATTGCTTATTACGTCGTAAAATGCCATATTTTCGAAGCATCTCTACTCCTAAAACACTCGGAAACGGCAGCTTCTAACCTATAATTGTTCGGACCACAATTTATGTGCTTCCTTTGCTAAATTGTAGCAGTGTTATCCTTGAACAATAAGTTTATAGCCTGTACCTGTAGTAAGGCTGAATTAGGACCCCATTTGCTCCTATTATGCCTAAAATTCTTCTGTTTCTACCAACGTTTCATCGGTCCAGCTAGATTTTGTTTTTCTTTACGTATTATCTTTTATTTTATTCTTTCAATTCACGGTACAAATACTTTATTATTTAGTAATATACGGCACTACTACATTGCTTTTATTACTAACACTAAAAAAACTACTAATTATACACTTGCTTCTACTTGTTAAAAACTGAATACTATTTTTTTTTCATTTTACAATTCTTCATTGAGCCTTTTCTCCATTTTTTCTATTGTACCCAACTCTTTGAGGGGATACAAATTTATTTCTAATAGCCAAAGTTCAAGCAAAGCTGCTCGAAGTTTTGCTAATTCGAGCGCCGCTAAAAGCGAAGTCCATTTACCTTCCTCTTTTGACAAAGCCATTTCTGTTTCAATATACAATTTTTATTTAGTCAACTCGACTCAGTTTTCCCAACTTCCACCCGTTAAAACTTAAAGAAAATAAAAATATAGTATATATGTATACAAGCATTGAATCAACTCAAAATAAATTTATTTTTCACTTAACCTATTTTGGGGGAGGCTATTATCTCCTATGAGATATCTAAAGGGGTTCCCTGTCGTAGCTTAGCGGCAATAGGCCTACTCGCTTTACTTATATGTCTGTATCTCTCCAATAATTAAATTTAAATTACAAAGTTTTACAGCCTAATTAGTTCGCAAGTTTTTCTCCAATTTCTGACTCGCGCCATTTGTAGCGATGTAAGAATTATATTTGCGGCTATAAAAGAAAATTGTTGGGGTGAAAGAAAAGGACTGGGCTTAATTGTGGTCATAAATATTGACCGTGTCAAATCTAATATCATACTTTGAAACTGTGAACTTACACCTTATAAGTTCTCCGATAGCGCCGCTTATAGCGCTAAAGATCATGCCAATAAGGCATACGCCACCCTCAATTAATGAGAGAAATGAAATGTGTAGCCATATAAATGTGACCTCTCCTCTTCGAGCTATCGGGAGATCAGATTCCTCTGGGAGCGCTACCTTGGAGACTTGCGAACTAATTAGCTATCATTAGGCTAGATACGAACATATAAAATGGAATAAACACAGGTAAAAAGCAATGGATTTATTGAAACTTACATATTTAGATAAACAGCAGTGGGTCACTCCAAATGACAATAACGGTGACCAAGATACAACACGAAAGAATTGCAAAGATCGTACGCCAAAAATTCTGTCTCAATGGTCCTGATTCTCAAATACGAATGATACTCAAAAGCACTTTTACCCCACTACCAAACGCAGTTCTTTCGTCCTGCGCTGTAAGGACTGGCTCGCAATTGGCTCCCGTGGCCCAAGGATGTGAGCCCTTCGTTCAATAATCTTTCTTGACTATTTTTGATGATTTAGGCGTTCAAACGGTTCTTATCGTTTAAACTTCCTTAAAAATATTGTGCGCAGCACCTTTTTTATTGCTCACTGTCTTAGCGAAATCCAAAGCTTGGGTAGCGCCGTTCTTTGACTGAAGCTAGAATGCAAATTCTCTTTTTGCTGATTAAGAATTTAGACTCTTGGAAGTGGTATTTGAACTAAATTAGGGGACGTTTAATTTCTGTCAGAATCATCTTTAGAGGGAAGGAATCTTTGTATTTTAAATATATCGCATTTTGCTCACGGTGCAAAATTACGTTTCTAACCCCTATATATATTCCATTAGCCTATAAGTAATTATGTCTCCGAAGCCAGATAGAAACGTGTTGTGGAAACAAATTATGCGACGTCAGAATTTCTACTTCAATAATTCTTAGTTTTCTCATAACTTTTTGATGTATTAAGTTAAACGAAATAATTTAAAGATATTCAAAATCAGCATTAAAATACAATTCGGTTGATATGTATATTGAAAAAATTACAGCACCCGGATCAAACATAAGAACTCCTCCATCCAAATCTATTCAAACCCTCCCTCTTTACACCCTCCCAAGAAGTTCCCATTTCTCTTAAAGAGCTGTTTTTTTTTAATTGGAGTTACGACCAACCACCTTCATCTAGCAAATATCTATCGAGTGGCTTAGCCCGTAGTTTTCTATGGAGGTTGATTCAGAAGAGAGTTCCCGCTTTTTTCTTAAATACGTTTTACCCTCTTTCTCACTCACAATAAAAAGTTAGAAAAATGCAGCTTTTGATAAGAATTTTTTTCTGATCCTGGATAAAAAAAACATTTCAGCTTTCGGTATGGATTTTTTCATGCTTCTGCTGAAGCTAGTTTCGAATATTGAACTTAAAAGATTCATATGACCATGGTTACGAAGTGTTTATAGATATGCTGGTCTTTATAAAGACCGTTGGGTAGTCATGGGTGTGATGGCTATTATAAAAATTCATCATTGTTCGTCATCCAGTTAGTGTGATTCCAATCTATATCACGGATTTTGTTGTTCTTCTTCTTCCTGGGATATCGTACACACATATTCCGAGAAGGAATAGTTATCGTCACCCATCTGCTAAAAAATCGAACCTCGTCCTCTGGGTTGTGTATTCTACTCGGAAATATCTCACAATTAAAATCTTCCAAGTTGAATATTGGTATATCTTATTTGCATTTGTCGATTAAAAGTTTATCAGTGGGCACATTCCCTTTTGCGTACAGTGCTGTTACGCCAAAAAAACAGCATATCTCTCTAACTTCCTCTTGTACAAAGGATAGATCCTTCCCTTTGTTATAGTATGGAGGAATTATTCTATCATATAAACCTATTTTGTTTATAACGTATAATGTATTGCGCCATCTGTCTTCATTGTAGTCATACATATTGTAATTAATATGCCAGTGGTAACAAGAGACTTCTCGATGATCTGTAGTCAGCAATAGAAACGCACATTCAAAAATCACTCCACACGATGATTTCTTCATTCCAATGAATTCGCAATCGAAAACCCCGTACATCCTTGAAGTTATATCGATAGAATGGATGAAGAATTCAAACTGTATAAAATTCCAATTTGAAGCTCGACTTTATACTAAAGAAACTGAATATATTAACACATATCCCAAGACGCACTGGTTTATATTTAATAAACTATTATTATTATTAAGGTCACAGAATATTTATCTTCGCGAATGACAAATAACGATTTTCCTTAAATTAGAATGTTAGAAATCACATGCAAACAAGAAACTGCCGGTGTTTTATACATAAATTTCTCACACCCAGAAGGGACTCGCATCTCATTATCCCAAAGAGACATGCTATTTTGGTTTCATCGCATGGCATATTTTTACAAGTCAATCGCGACTGGAAACTTTTTAGTATAACGTTAAACTATATTTTAAATTGACAACACTGCCCCAAACACCAGTTGTGTATTATACAGTACACATCTAGGAAGTAAAGCTAGGTCAACTCATAAGACCATTTTATCATCGTTAACCGTTTCCAAAAAATTGATATTGTTTCAAATTTATAATAAATAAGGTATGAATTAATATGCTCTTCAGGGTTATCTTAACTGCTAATCACTTTAACCCTTTTTCTCCAAAGGTGCCAAGGAACGTAATCTCCTCAAAACTTAATCACACAGGCAGGAACATAAAGGCCCCAAATAGCATGGGAGGGAGCATAAGCCCTTATAGTGGCATGGGAGGGAACATAAACCCTTAGAATAACATGGGAGGGAACATAATCCACCCAAATCCATAAGTACATGCTCTGGAAAGACACCAAGGAACATAAGGCAAGCAAATCCATAAGTACATGCTCTGGAAATGTTTTTCCTATATGTCTCGGCAAATAGCATGGAGATTCCTATATGTCTATGCAAAGTATAACTTAGATCTCTACTTATAACCCCTGCCCCCTCCCCACTAAGAGAAAAAATCCCTTGAAAACGTCTGTATACTTCCCAATAACCAACACTGTATGTAAACATTGGGTAAAGTTCATAACTTTCAGTCCTCCCCCCGGGGACTTTTGGGGGTTAAGTCATCCTAAAACACATATTTATTATATTTTCGACCATGCTGAACAAACTGGCTATCTCATAATTTTGATCAGGTGACTTTGGGAAAAAAATGAGCGTGGGAGGGGGCCTAGTTACCCTCCATTTTTTGGTCACTTAAAAAGAGCACTAGAACTTTTAATTTCTGTTTGAATGAGCCCTCCCACAATATTCTAAGACCACTGGGTCTATACGATCCCCCTAGAAAAAAAACACGCATCCCTGATCTTTCTGCTGGCAAAAAAATACAAAATTCCACATTTTTGCAGTTAGAAGCTTGAAACCTCTACAGTAGGGTTTTCTGATACGCTGAATCTGATGATGTGATTTTCATTAAGTTTCTATAGCTTTTAAGGGATGTTTCCCCCTTTTTTCGAAAATCAGGCAAATTTTCTCAGGCGCGTAACTTTTGTTGGATAGGACTAAACTTGATGAAACTTATATATTTAAAATCAGCATTAAAGTATAATTCTTTTGTTGTATCTGTTGGTATCAAAATTCCGTCAATAGAGTTTTGGTTACTATTGTGCCGGGTCGCTCCTTTCTTAAAGTTCGCTATTCCGTATATTAAAGGGGCTGCCCCCTCCTCAACGCCTCGCTCTTTACGCTAAAGTTCTTTATTGATTTAAGAATAGAATTGTGAGAAAAAGTCTAACTTCAGCGTAAAGAGCGTGGCGTTGAGGAGGGGAGAGCCCTTTTCATATACGGAGTAATTTCTGTTCTTTTTAAGATTTAATATTGCCCCTTACTTTCAGTTAAACAAACTTGTTTTTTTTTTAATTTAATTTTTGAATGTTTTTTCATTAATGCAGGTTTTGATTTTGCCTAACCGTACATGAATAATTAAAACAAAATTTGAATATTAATTTTACTTTAATTTGGTTAAATGGCTTTCTCGAGTTGTTTAATTTTATATACGAATGTTTTCTTAGTAATAAATATACGTAAATTACGATTTAACTTACGTAACGAACTTCTATATTCACATATCTTTAATACGTATATTAGGGGGTTCGCCTCCTAGTCAATACCTCGCTTTTTACGCTAAAGTTCAAATTTTGCTCCAATTCTTTAAAAATGACCCCTTAATCACAAAGGCCGTTAATTAGAAAAAAATAGTTCTTATGAAAGTACTAAAAACCCTATTGCTTAAAGAGTGAGGTATTGACTAGGGGGCGAACCCAATCATATACGTAATAATTTCTGTTCGTTTTAAGTTTTGATGTTGCTCCTTACTTTCAGTTGAAAAACTTGTTTTTTTTATTTAATTTCTGATCGTTTTTTTTTAAATAATGCTGGAAAATCCGTCGCCCCCTTCATAGTAATGTCCCTTTCTCCATGGAAACCTCCTCCGTGGAAAGATCCTCCCATATAACCCCCGCCCCCCTCACTATCAGAAAAAATCCCCCTTAAAACGTCTGTATAATTCCCAATAACCAATACTGTATGTAAACATTGTGTAAAGTTCATAACTTTCAGTCCTCCCCCTGGGGACTTTCGGAGCTTAAGTCATCCTAAAACACATATTTATTGCATTTTCGACCATGCTGAACAAAATGGTTGTCTCAAAATTTTGATCGGATGACATTGGGAAAAAAATGAGTGTGGGAGGGGGCCTAGTTGCCGTCCATTTTTTCGGTCACCTAAAAAGGACACTAGAACTTTTAATTTCTGTTTGAATGAGCCCTCCCACGATATTCTAGGACCACTGGGTCAATACGATCACCCCTGGAAAAAAAAAAACAAAAAAAACAAAAATAAACACGCATCCGTGACTTTTCTTCTGGCAAAAAATACAAAATTCCACATTTTTGCAGATAGAAGCTTGAAATCTCTACAGTAGGGTTTTCTGATACGCTGAATCTGATGGTGTGATTTTTATTAAGTTTCTATAATTTTTAGGGGATGTTTACCCCTTTTTTCGAAAATCATGCAAATTTTCTCAGGCGCTTAACTTTTGATGGGTAAGACTAAACTTGATGAAACTTAGATATTTGAAATCAGCATTAAAATATAATTCTTTTGATCTGTTGGTATCAAAATTCCGTTTTTTAGAGTTTCGGTTACTATTGTGCCGGGTCGCTCCTTACTATAGTTCGTTACCATTAACTGTTTGATACTAAAAAGGTCCCCAATCACTCCACAACTGAATTTATATCCAGGAACGCTCTTTACGCTAAAGTTCTTTATTGATTAAAAAAATAGAGTTGTGAGTAAGAGTCTAACTTTAACGTAAAGAGCGTGGCGTTGAGGAGGGGACAGCCCCTTTCATATACAGAATAATTTCCGTTCGTTTTAAGTTTTAATGTTCCTTCTTACTTTCAGTTAAACAAACTTGTTTTCTTTAAATTTAATTAAAAATTTAATTTCAATTTTAATTTAATTAAATTATTTTTTTTAGCTTTTAGGGGCTGTTTCCCCCTTTTTTTCGAAAATCAGGCAAATTTTCTCAGGTGCGTAACTTTTGATGGGTACGACTAAACTTTATGGAACTTATATATTTGAAATCAAAATTAAAATCTGATTTATTTGATGTATTTATTGGTATCAAAATTCCGTTTTTTAGAGTTTCGGTTACTATTGAGCCGGGTCGCTCCTTGCTATAGTTCGTTACCACGAACTGTTTGATATTAAAAAGATCCCCAATCACTCCGCAACTGAATTTATATCCAGGAACGTTGAAACCTATGCTTTAAAGTGTTTCAATGTTTTTTTTCTCGTTTTTAGTGAACGTCTAATCTAAAGCTTTTCTAATTTTTCGAGTCTTGAATAACGTTTTAGCCATGAAAGAAGAAATATTAGATAGACTGTCGAGTTTTGGAAATTTGCCAAATAGTAAATGATACCGTGAATGACGCTACTGACTGATTTCCTAATTTGTTCATGAAAATTAGTAGCTCGTCGTGGAATAGATCTTTGTCCAGATTTTTCCCCATGTATTACAAGAGTAAATGGGACAAAATCCACGTATTAGTCGTTTTCAAGGTCCATTGTTGGATCCTTTGGGGAAGTTGTCTGTGATAACATTATATTTAGGCTTTATGAAATACCTCTATTGGACTCAGGACCATATCCGGGATTTTTGTTCGGAGGGGAGGGGGATTTTTTTGGGGGGTGGTTGAACAGAAAAAGATTTAAGAAATATATCAATTTCTTTTCATTTTTGTTACGTTTTTACGAGCCGGGCGAACAGTTCGGGGGGGGGGGGCTAAAATCCGTTAATTCCCCGGGATACGACCGTGATTGGGCTTCACAACATTTTTTACAAAAAGTTCTGGAAACTGTTTTTATTTTTGTATTTTTATTAAAAACGATGTTTTTGCTAGTACAGATATTTTTGACTATGTTGTAAGTCAATACATTTTATTGCGTTTAACCAACGGCGCCAATTGACGAAAATGAAGGCGTGGGTGGATGCAAGGATCTTTGTCATTTCCTAATATGACGATACAAAACAAGTTTTTTTTTAATCTAGGAGGTGGGGCATTTTTTTTTTACAATTTTTTCAATGAAAATACCCCAAAAAATTGTTTTTGAAGTTACCCACCTGACCTCCTAGTTGGCACCTCTGCATTTAACAAAGAAATACCTAATTCTCATTGACCATTAGCTGCATTAAGGCAAGCCTAATTGTTTTGTCTATTGTTTTTTGGATCTTTTCGTGAAGAAGAAGTTTTCGTTCAATTTCACGGTATTTCGATGGACCAAACTTGTCCAGTATATGCAGGAGAGTCTTTGGAGTAGTTCAATATATTTGAAGTTCTTGTATGAAATAATATAAAGTAGGATAATAAAGTCATACAATTTATTAAATAAGTTAGTGTTCGTGTATTTTTAGCCACAAGTGTTATACCGGTAGGCCACAACGCCTCTGGAGTGGTAATATACGGGTGTAACCACTTATTGAAGGGGAAAGCCCCGGCCCCAAATTATAAGGTGATGCCCGCGTCTACCACACCGGTTCTGCAAATATCGGGTTTGGTACTACCCTATTTACAGTATACCCTGTCCCAGGGTATGATAACGCGATCGAGTGGTCAAATGGTAACTTTCTATAGCTAAATTTACCCGCCTTGGGTTACGGCTAGAAAATCTCTAAGTCTCTCCTTGGAGGTAAGAAACCCCCCTGTCAATATAATAATGACGGTATCTCGTAACTCTATTCCTACCCTGCCTGGGTTACGGAAACTAGTACACAATTTGTAGAAAATACCTTACTTGTATTCTTTCTAACGGTCACAGTAATAACACAAAAATATGTTTCCCCGAACGGGGTCTAAACGCAGACTAAATCAAAAATAATATTCTGTACACAACTGTTCATAGGGATGGACCTTCGCTTTGCCCAGCCAATCATCTCAATCCCCATTCAAAACCAATTCTACCTTCCCAGCCCTATTATTCAATTACTCAAACCAGGAAGTACAAAATAGAATTTAGTTCAAAGCTTACTTATTGCGAAACAACTATCGCTTAGCAACGAGACTTTTAAATTGTCATTGAAAATTATACTATAGGCAAATCTAGGCAAATGTAATTAGAACGAAAACAGGTCATTTATCTGAAAGGAAAAGAAACAGGAGTGGAACCCCAACAGTTAGCGAGAATAATTTTTTCTAATCGCCTTGTGATTTCCTGTATTTGGGAGTTATTTTCAAGGGATCTGATTTTGGGGAGCCGGCGTTTGCCTCCCCGGAAAATATCCCCACAGAAAACCACCACCCCTCTCCCCAGGAAAAATACCACCCGGAAAATACCCCCTCCCCGGAAAAAACCCTCAGAAATATACCCCCCTGGGCAAAAAACCTGAAAAATACCCCCCCCCCCCCCACGGAAAATACCCTGAAGGCTATCAGTTTTTTTTCTTTCAAAAAGTGTCAATTTTTTGTTTTTTAGTATTTACGAGGCATTTTCTCCATATTTGTCATGTAAGCGTTTGTGGTAATTGTCCAAATGGTAATAACAAACTCTTAGGTTCTTACCCCTTTACACAAATAATTTTTGAATCCACACTGCCCTTCGAATTATCATTAAAATGAAAAGGTGCTGCAGGGTGATGGTTCTCTTCTTATTGCTGAAAATGTTTCCTTTGTAACTTGAATTATTAAATTTATATTATTACCAGCACAAAAGGAGTAGAGGTGGGGGAGGCATCTTCAGCATCGTTAGGGGAATCTCCCAGGAGGGGGAAGCAAATACTACTAGGGATTTTGTTTATATCGACGTTTAAATGGTAGTAATGGGTTTTATGTTTATTATTTATGTATCAAACAATTCTTGGCAACGAGATGTAAGCAAGGAGTGACTTGCAGTGATAGTATCAAGTACTCTAGAAAACAGGGGTTTTAATAGCAATATATTTATTAAAAGAATTTACATTTGAAGGTTACATTTGAAGGTTGTTTTCTGGTTGATAACTCTTGATCCATTTTTTCCTTTCTTTTCTTCCCGGTTGATGAAGGTTTCCTGAAATGAAGCCAAAATATCTGAAATCCATTTGGTTAGTTTCCTTTTGGTTACACAGAACAAAAAAGTTAAGTAAAAATAAAAGTTAGATAATGCTGTATATAAAAAACATGTTTATGAAAGTGTAAAAATAAAAAAGAAGAAAAAATAATATTACAGATTAAGAAATATACAATATAAGAAAATAATTTATAATCATTAAATTAATTATAATAATTAATATTCTAGAAGTAATTTAAGTAAAAGAATAGAAAATAACTAAGAAAATAAAAAAAAACATTTAAGAAAATTGATATAAAATGGTTAAATAAAAATATAAATAAATTTTTCGGTTAAAATTTTCTAAATTTTGTTTCTATGGCAAACACTTTGAATGTGTAAAACATGGATGTTAAAAGAAAAGGAAATAGCTGGACCAAACCATCAAGCAGTACATTAAGTAAGCGCAAGAGCTCAAATTACCATTGTATTCATCGTAACTCTACAATCTATATGTTGAATGTACCCAAACTGATCCAAAATACCAAAATGAAACATGTTCTATTAGCCTTTAGTAAGTTAGCACTTAAAGGGATCTAAATGAGCTTTATGTATTGGATTGAGTACTAACTGGCTACTTGATTACTAGGGTCCTGGCGTCGGCCCTGCAGTGTGTTTTTACAGCTGAGTTCGAACTCTGGATCCCGTATTGTGGCGGTTTTAGGGGAGGGAGATAGAGAAGGCACTTGCCCCGGGCGTGAAAATTTTAGGGGCGCAAAATTTGTAATAAATAATCTATCGGTTTTAACTATTAAGTTATTTTTGAAATTTTATTTTGATTAAAATCAAGTAGAGGGTGCAGTTAATAGATGAAAGGAATTAGTAAATTATTAACTAATTTGTAAAATAAAATAAAAAATAAATTTCCATTTAACAAAATGAAAATAAAGTGAAAAAAATAAAAGATAATTAAATAATAATCATTATTGAATTAAAATAATAACAATAAAAAATTGATTATTAATTAACTAATAAATTGAAAGTAGTTAAAAGCTAAATTTGGCCTAGAAATTTTTGGGGGGCAGGGGGAGGGGGTTCTAATCCAGATTTTGTCCCGGTGCAAGAGAGGCCAGATTTGCCACTGGTCACGTATTATAAAACTGAGATCAAAACCACTGCGCCAGCGCAGGCCTTAATATTGAAGCGTTGATCTAGAATGAAATCTTAGTTTGAAATTTGCCTTAAAATATGGCTCTAGTGTAGAAATAAGGCCGTTCTAGCTTGAAAATGCCATGTTTGTTCCGCTCTTTAGGTTCATATTAGTATTTCTTGGTTTTGCTATGCATTTCGTGAAGAGAAAGAATGTTTTATTTCAGATCAGAAGTAATTAGATAAGTGTACTACCGTTGGAGCTATATGGTAAACCATTCCAATTAAATTTTTTCTTAAGGCACCTTTTGCCAACCTAATTCCATTTTCAGCTAATCCTACTTGGCCCTAGAGGACCAAGGACCTGCGCTACATCTCACTTCAGAGTTACAATTGTTGCCTCCACTGTTAATCGTAAAGACCCTCGATTATGTCTAATAGATTTAAATGCTAATTATTTATGGCTATACAAAATTCAACTTTTTAAAGTGTCCCATCTCTCAAAAAAAGTTTTATTTTCTCTCTTACAAGAGCGCATCTGGGATTTTTTTTTTTTGGGGGGGGGGGGGCGGGTTACAAAAAAATAAAAAAAACGCAGCAAAAATGGATACGGCCTCTCTGGATACGGCCTTGTTCACTTAATATAAAAATTCTTAGTTCACCAATTCGCCAAAAACAACGGATGCTATGAATACTTAAATAACGAAAGCGGAAATGGTACCAATGTCTTGAATTCTAAAAATAAAAAAAAGTTGCCAAGACCTATCACCAGAGAGGTGCCAGGGTGGTTAAGCTGAATAAAGGTTTCTGTAGCACTTCACGTTGCCTAGGCAATTTGAATCAACTTAATTTTCATTGTTCTCATATGTTTAGCTTCAAAAATTTGTAAGAATTTTAATGTTAATATTTATTGCTTTTTGTGGATTCACTGATTTTGTAATCTAGTGTTTAGTGTTTTATTTTTAATTGTGTTTAGTGTTTTTAGTTTTAATGCTTCAGTGTTTCAATCTTTTCGTTTCAAGTTTTAGTGTAATGTTGATTCAGTGTGACGTGAAAATTTTGTCTAAACTTCGTTGTCGAGATTGTATATTGTCTCACCGAAGAACACAGCTGAATTGTATTTTTTAAATTTGCTTTTATCTTGATTGAAATATAGGGTGAACAGGTCGGAGAAACATACAAAAATAGGAACATTTTCCCTTTGTTTAAGCAACCAATAAGGCAGATTCGGGATACCAATATCCCAAATTTCGGGATAGAAACCAATAAGGCAGAATAAACTCTCAACGAAGTCACCGTCAGATCCAGACTCTCTTTTTTCCTCTTCTTTCTTTTCATAAAGTAGGAAAGAGGCTTTTCAGAAATATAAAATGAATAAACCACAATCAACCCACTCGCTTATAGTATAATAGCAGAGTTTATAAAGTTGAGATAGCCTTTCATAGGCAGCGCAATCGCGCTGCCTGTAATTTTATAACTTTACTGAAAACTTTACTGAAATAAAATTCTTTTAAATGCTTTCAATTATAACTTTAAGAAAACAAAAATTAATTAAGATTTTAAGGAATAAATATCAGCATATGTATATTAAATCGACAATGCACATTTTTTTCAGTAAATTCATTTAAATTTTTTTTCAGTAAAGTACAAATTATATTCTGGCTTTTAGAAAGCATAGGGTTTAGAACCCTGCTCAGATTAATTTCTGCTCGTTTTGAGTTTGACTTATTTTAATTTCTGTTTGTTTTGGGTTTCATTTATTTATTGATACTGATTTGTGGTAGTTGTATGTATGCATAAAGTATGCATAAAGAGGAGCGGCCAAATGGTTATCGTGCATAAGCTTATAAATAGAGGTTCATTCCCAAATTGGTTCAATATTAACCATCAAGGTTGAAGCAATATGTCACTGAGTTATATATTTCTGTATATAACTTATATAGGCCTAGTCAGTGAGTTACACATATTTATAA
Source organism: Artemia sinica (assembly GCA_027921565.1). Lineage (NCBI taxonomy): Eukaryota > Metazoa > Arthropoda > Branchiopoda > Anostraca > Artemiidae > Artemia > Artemia sinica. The sequence goes on along the minus strand of JAPEVW010000027.1, from coordinate 283,055 downwards.
GTAGTAGGCTAAATATGTCACTGAGTTATATATTTCTGTATATAACTTATACAGGCATAGTCAGTGAGTTACACATATTTATAAGTAGTAGGCTAAATATGTCACTGAGTTATATATTTCTGTATATAACTTATATAGGCCCTGTCAGTGAGTTATGTATGTTTATAAGTAGTAGGTTAAATATGTCACTGAGTTATATATTTCCGTATATAACTTATATGCCAAGTCAGTGAGTTACACATATTTATAAGTAGTAGGCTAAATATGTCACTCAGTTATATATTTCTGTATATAACTTATATAGGCCTAGTCAGTGAGTTACACATATTTATAAGTAGTAGGCTAAATATGTCACTGAGTTATATATTTCTGTATATAACTTATTTACGCCTTTCCTGGCCTAGTCAGTGAGTTACACATATTTTAAGTAGTAGGCTAAATATGTCACTGAGTTATATATTTCTGTATGTAACTTATATGCCTAGTCAGTGAGTTACACATATTTATAAGTAGTAGGCTAAATATGTCACTGAGTTATATATTTCTGTATATAACTTATATAGGCCTAGTCAGTGAGTTACGCATATTTATAAGTAGTAGGTTAAGTAAATCACTGAGTTATATATTTCTGTATATAACTTATATAGGCCTAGTCAGTGAGTTATGTATATTTATAAGTAGTAGGTTAAATATGTCACTGAGTTATGGCCTTTGCAAAACAAAAGTGATCCGTATATCTGGCCTCCCCCACGCCATTCAGCGTGTCCCCAGGTGGCGATGGGGGAACGCTCTACAGATATGTAGGGTACCTCCATAGGAGGCACGGACCAAGGGGGGACCTTGTCCCTGGGGGTCCATAATAGAATCTGGGGCACCCTTGCCCGGGGGCATAAATACAGGCGGAGAAGGAAGAAGGCCCCTCAAATGTACACTCAAAAGGGCCCACTGGTTTGTCCACAAGTTCCATGAGTTGCAAACCTTCTCCCAGCAATGGGTTAAATTGCATGGTGATGCAGAACACCATCGCGGGAGGATCCTCTATAGGAGGACAACTGTGGCAGGGCGTAAGATCCAGATCTATGGACAACGGCCTCTGCAAAGGGCTACCTCGACCTTTTCGGGGTACCTGCAATACTAGGGACCTTGCAGTCAACTCTATTCCCACTTGAGGAGTGGCGCCCCTCGAGGAAATTATAGCCTAGTAAACGACACAGCATTCGCACGGGATTCTGACTAATGGACAATTCTTCTGGGAATGGTATGTTTTGATGGGCGTCTTTGGGCTGAAAAACCTCTTCCTAGCTAATTTATCTATTACGGGTTGCCTCCCCGTAGTAGCATAATATTTGTAGGCATGAATATATAATGAGTCGGAGGTAATAGGCTTGAGATTGTCTGTGCAGGATTTCGACTCTTGTTGATAGAAGAGCATCGCCAAGTGCTGAAAACCATGTTGTGACCAAGATGGGCCCAGGATTGCACAAATCCTCCATTCATGGAGGTCCCAGGGACTTCTTGCTGTATGGTTCTAAGCCGGCTTAAGCACTTCGGTGTAGACTTGAGAAGATATGTGATCCCCGTCCTGCACTGGTATCCGGGATCATTGCTTTTCCTGAGGCGAAAAAAATTTCAATGATTTAAAGAACGTGAAAATTGGAACTTTACGGGAATGTTACGACATTAAAAAATGACTATCGTATCGACATTTTGACTAACGAATTCAGACGATTCGAACTGTATTTATTAGGAGTTTCAGAAACTCATATCCCAGGGGTAGGAAGCATGAAATTAGGTGATATAGAATTTGTTTACTCAGGCAGGAAGGATGGGGTACATAGACAGGGAGTAGGGCTCATAATGAATAAGGAAGCTGCTAAGTCTTGTTTAGGCTGGGAAGGTATTAATAATAGAATACTAATTGCTCATTTTATGACTAGAAAGTTCAGGGTATCAGTTATAGTAGTATACGCCCCTGTAGAACCGACTGATGGAGATACTAGTGACTCAGATGAATTTTACTTACAGTTACAGGAGCAAATAGAAAAGGTCCCAGGTAGAAATATGATGTTATTACTGGGAGATTTTAACGCCCAGGTTGGTAGAAATAAGGATGGATGGTATCCCAGCTTAGGTAAATTTGGTGTAGGAAAAGAAAACAGTAATGGATACAGACTTTTGCAATTTTGTAGGTATAACAATCTAGTTATAACCAATACGGTGTTTGGTCATAAAATGGCTCATAAGCTAACATGGTATTCACGTGATGGTAAGACAGCAAACCTTATTGATTTTGTTATAGTAAACCGAAGACTGGCAGGATCAATACAAGATACTAGGGTATATAGGAGTGTTGTTATTGATGTTAAAAGTAAATATCACCATCTAGTAGTGTCAAGGGTTAATATAAAGCTGAAATATCGGAAGGGTAATTACCTCCCGGGAAGTTATGATGTTAGTAGACTCCAGGATGAGAATTTGAGAGAAACTTTCCAGGAACAGTTGAATACTAAACTTGAGAGTTTAAAATTTGATAATGTGGAAGATGGTTGGAATAATTTTAGAAAAATAATTTGTGAAGTTGCTGAAGGTGTATTAGGGAAGAAAGCTAGAACTGCAGCTAAGAATATTAGTAAAAAAGCTTTATGTTTAATAGAAAGGAGAAAGGACTTGTACAAGAATTATCTGAGTGATAGATCGCATGAAAACAAAAGAAATGTAGAGAAAGTGGAGAAAGCATTGAAATATGAACTAAGGAGGTGTGAAGTGGAGGCCATGGATAAAATTGCCGAGGATTTAGAAGATGCAGCTAGACGGCATAATAGTAAAATATTGTACTGGCACGTTAACAAATTGAGAGGTAGTAGTCAATCCGGACTTGTCCCAGTTAAAGATAGGAATGGGGTGGCAATTAGCGATAAGGAAAAAGCTAAAGCGAGATGAGCCGAACATTTTGAGAACTTGCTTAAGCGAGATAGAGTTGCAGGAAAAAAATATAGAGGAAAATGAAAAAGTTTGTGATACCTTGGATGTGAAGGAAGATTTGTTTTGTGAGGAGGAATTAGCAACAGTACTAAAAGGATTAAAGAATAATAAGGCTCCAGGTGCTGATAGGGTAGTAAATGAGTTTCTTAAATATGGTGGCTCTGAGGTTAGAAATAAGTTATTGAAGATTATGAATATGATTTTTGAAAAAGGGGAAGTACCTAACGATTTTAGGAAAACCTTAATTAAGCCACTTTATAAGAAAGGTGATAAAAGTGAGTGTGGTAATTATCGAGGCATTAGTCTGGTCTCTTTAGGTAAAAAATTGCTTAGTAATATGATACTTTTTAGACTAAGAGATGCTGTAGACAAAGTTTTAAGAGAAGAGCAGTGCGGTTTTAGAAAAGGTAGAGGATGTGTTGACCAAATTTTCACTCTCAGGTTAATAATTGAGAAGTGCCTAAGTTTTCAAACACCTTTGGTCCTCAGTTTTATAGATTATGAGCAAGCGTTCGATTCTGTTGATAGAGGAGCTTTAGTAAAGGTTTTATCCTTGTATGGTATACCAGACAAATACATTAAAGTGATTAGTGTTATGTACGAGAATAACACTGCTGCGGTTAAGGTAGGAAATGAGGTTAGCAGCTGGTTTTGCATTAAATCAGGAGTTAAGAAGGGTTGTGTTCTATCCCCCTTTATATGGATTATTTTGATGGACTTTGTTTTAAGGAGCACAGGAAAGGCAATGGGAGACCACGGAATCAAATGGGGAGGAAAAAGTCTCCTAGACTTGGATTATGCTGATGATTTAAGCATCCTAGATGAAAGTGTGAGCAAAATGAATGAAGTTTTAGAGGTTTTGCGAGTTCAGGGTGCTAGTATTGGTTCGAAAATTAATGTTAGGAAGACTAAGTCACTAAGGCTAGGAATAAGTGAAGATGAAAAGGTGACGTTGGGTAATGAAAAGATTGATCAGGTGGGCAGCTTCACTTACCTTGGTAGCATTATTAGTAAAGATGGTGGGAGCAGTGAAGATGTTAAAAATAGAATAGCCAAGGCTCAGGGTGTTTTTTCACAGTTAAAAAAAGTCTGGAAGAATAGGAAGACAAGTCTGCAAACCAAGATTAAAATCTTAGAAGCTACAGTGATGACAGTGGTCAAATATGGCTCTGAAGCATGGACGCTCCGAAAAGCGGATGAAGATTTGCTAGATGTTTTCCAGAGAAATTGCTTAAGGATTGTTCTGGGTACCCGGCTGACTGACCGTATTTCAAACAATAGGCTATATGAAAAATGTGGTTCAATACCGCTTTCTAGGTCTATAATGAAAGAAAGGTTGAGGTGGTTAGGGCATGTTTTGCGGATGAAGGATGACAGATTGCCAAAGATTGTTCTTTTCGGCCAACCATCTAGGGCTAAACGGAAAGCAGGTCGTCCCCGTCTGGGGTGGGAGGACGTCATAAAGAAAGATTTATAGGAAATGGGAACTTCGTGGGCGGGTGTATAAAGGGAGGCTTTGAATAGATTGGGGTGGAGGAGGAGCGTGCGTAGCTGTGTTGGCCTCAGGCGGCTTGGTGCTGCGATGAGTTGTTAGTAGTAGTAGTAGTAGTATCTTTTTGTTTAATAAAATGAATTGCAAAACTTTTTTTTGAGGGAGGGGGGGGTTCTACTTAAAAATTAAAATGTGAGCTTGCTATTCAAATATTAGACAACATTTTGTAATAAAATTTTGATAATAGTTGTATTGTAGAGCTTTGGATTGATGGGCACGTGGAATATACTTTAAAGAACTGAATTAAAAATCTGCTTAATCTTTTGTATTCTCTAGGGTTGAAGCCAATCTGACAACTATCATAGCCGTCTTAACATACCTTTAAATTTTTGGAAAAATTCACTTAAGCGTTCCTGGCATATCAGAGACAAACCCTTTTGATAATTGTTGATACATAGAGTGTCTTTTAATTTAATTCAATGTCTTCCTCAGTATGCCATGGGAGTCTTAATTTAATTCCGTTAGCTGTTCCCTCACAGTTGCAAGTAGTCCTGGTCGCAAGCAGTCATAGTCGCGATCGCAAGTATTTGCAGTCACAAGTAGTCACAGTATTATATAATTGCAGGCGCAGTTACTATTTGTTGTAGTTGCAGTCACAAGTAGCTGTAGTCATAAGCAGTTACAGCTGCAATTGCCCAGTAGTTACCGTCGAGTTTCAATTAGTTGCAGATGCACGAATTTGCAATTAGAGCTATTCACAATCGCAAGTTGGCACCATAGCAAGTAGTTGTAGCTACATTCACAAGTACTCGCAGTCACTGTCACAAGTAGTTACAGTCACCTTTGTAAGCAGTCGAAGTCACAGACACAAACCCTCGCAGTTGTTAATAGTCGCAGTCGCAGGCACAAGTAGTCACGATCGGAAGCAGATGCAGAAGCAATTGCAAGTAATCACCCTCACAACTAATTGCAGTCATAAATGTAAGTAGTTGCAGCCGCAAGGAGACGTAGCCACAATTAGTCAAAGTTGCAGTCAAAAGTTGTCGCAGATAGTCACAGCTGAGAGTAGACATAGGCAGCGATTGCAAGCAGTCCCATATAATTGCAAACGTAAGTACTTACAGTTGCAAGTAGTCGCAGTTGTAAGTAGTCACAGTCATAAGTAGTTGTAGACGCTAGTTGTTACAGTATTAGTCGTAAGTAGTCACAGTCACAGTCACAAGTGGTTGCAATCATAGTCACAGGTAAGCACCATCGCAAGTTGCATTGGGATCAATAATTCCGAACCTTCGGCATAAGGAGGTATTGCATGTCCTGGGCACGATTCCTAACAGATGTTTTAGAAGCTTTAGGTATTTAGAACGAAGGTTTAGTTTTTCGGACTGCGTAAGGAGATCAAATAAAGGGGAAATGTAAAGAAAATGTGGTGTTACCATTCTGTTAAAAAGTCTCGCCAGAATTGTTTTGCTCACAGTTTTTTCAGAGCTACCAATTTTGCGTACCCGGTGTGCGTGCCTCAATATACTGAGGTCGAAACCAGGCCGCGCAGCATTCTAATGTCAGATCCGTAATGAATTCCGAGATACTTAATTGTCTCTGATCAAGCGACAGCAGGGTCATCACAAACCGAAAGAAGAGTTTTCGCGCCATCTGTCGTTAAATACAATAAATTCTGTCTTAGAGATATTAACACTGAGACCAATATCTTTGTAAAGGTAAACCAGCAGCTCAAGATTTTTTTAAAGCGACTGCGAAGAACTTACTAGAAGGAGGTCACCCGCACACGGTATGAAACTCAAATCTAAACCATCAAGAAAATAGCTACCATGGATATGCTTTGTAGTGCTGTAAATTGCCGCATTAAATAAAACCGAGCTAATTGCTGGTCCTTGCCTGACTCCTTTCTTGAGGTGTGTTTCTTCTGTAAGAATAGGTACAAATCTTCCTTCACGATCCATTATACCGGTACAAAAACAAATAATACTATTATTTTACCACAAATGCAGGACATTAACTATACTGGGATCAATCCCATTTTCTAGAATAGTCAGGAGAAATTGTGGGCGCAAAACTGAACCAGACGCCGCATTTATATCAACACAGTACATATAGAGATTTGTCTTTGACTCGATTACTCGCCTGAAAATATTTTTCATTAATCTATATGCCGCTGCACAACAATGACAAGCCTTAAAACCAAACTGCTTAAAACCCGTAATACTAGACCAGACTAGATGCGGCAGCCGAATTCTTTTGAAAACCTTACCAAGAACCGAAGAAACTGTTATGGGGCGGAACAAGGAAGACATACTTTTGTCAACCTCTTTTTTCTGTATATTGGTTGTTTATCCACAACAAAATTCTGCGGGACCATACCAGTGTTCAGACACATAAGAAAAAGCAAAGCAGTCAACTCAAAAAGAAGCTTCAAACCTAACTTAAGGTGCTCACTTTTAATTTTGTCAAGTCCCATTGCCTTCCCTTTTTTTCAATTTCATAATAACAGCTATAATTTGACCACCACTCCCATTGATTCAGCTACGTTGATTATGGAAAACTTATAGTAAGGCTTGAAGTCTTTTTTCATATTCTGTATTCAAGGTTAGGTTCACGGATTCATACACACTCTGGTAGTGATTTTCCCACTCCACACAGGATATTCTCACATCACCACCAGTACTTCGTTTCTGTGACTTTAACTGTCGCCACAGCTTTTTGGTGAATCTGACAGAGTTTTTGATAAAATTTCCACATTTCGCACTTGCAACACATTAACTATATTGCTTTTTAGACTCGCAAAATAGCCAGAACAGCCTCCCAGATCTAGGTTGACCTTGCAAATTCCATTCCCATTTTACTGTTTTACACGATTTTTTGCTGCTTTTACTTGTGGGTTTGACCATTCAGGCTTTCGCGTGCCAAGACGAACTCTCTAAGCAGGTACAGCGTAATTCTGCGCTACTTTCATACTATGAATTAATTCCTCAGTAAAAATATTAAGCCAAGTTCGGTCTTCACAACAACTCTGTTCAAGTAGCTGAAACGGGATCGTAATTTTTGAAAGCACATAGTCCGTGTAAATAGACTCGTCCTAGTTGGTGTTGTTCTTTCGACAGCTAATGTGCGTACCATTTTCCAAATCATCCAACAGATTATCTGTTTTAACTTTTAACAGGAGTGAATCAGTGTCTCCATACTACAATTGAACTTGCCCCTCCCCAGCCATTGGAGCTTACATACCTTGTAATAAAAGTCGCACACGGGATTCCTTGAAATTTCTAAAATGGCACTGCCAGCGTCAATGTTTTTGTTTAATTTTACACTTCTTCTTTTCCTATGTAAAAGGACCATATTTGAGTCTATGATCGTTGACGATGTGAAATTTGGACCTGCAGAGGTTCGGCAGCATTCTTTCGGGCCGGTCCCAACTTCACATCAACTCATATTGCGCACATCTCGCACATTTTACCAAAGGCCAAATTTGAAATGAGTTTGAAGATTTTATTTTTCGACGTTTGTTTTCGCTTCAGATAGTTTACTGACAAAGGTGTCAGTAAACGTCTTCATATATGGCTTCGGATCAAACTGGAGGGCTCTAAGAATCTTTGTGATATTAAAACTGTTGGCTAGCATCCACTGCAAAAGAACGTGATGTACAACAATATTTTATTTTGGATAAAGGTCGGCAATAAGCTTTTGTTTTGAAGGTCTGCTGTGAATACCCCCATCCTCTACCAAAGATAAAATATAGGGATCAATGAATCCTTAGGTACCGGTCTATTTATGCACGGGAAAACAAAGTTCCATTACCGAGTCTTGAAGTTCCAAAGGTATTTCAACATCAATTTCGAAAAATCATCCTTGTCGTCCATTCTCCTCAACAGTGTAAAAGCTGGGAAATTTGAAGCAGAAGGATCGCCCAAACATTTGTAACTCCTATACGGTAAAGAGAAGTGAGACATGGCCGATGGACAAAGAGAGTTCATGTCCAAGAAAACTGCATTTGTCTTTCACCGGTTCTTTGTCCAATTGGATCGACTTCCAGGATACGATCCCCTTGAAAAACATAACCTCCCAGCATTGATCTCTCTACAAAAAAGTGCTAACCCATGTCGGTAATCAGCCCTATTTTTGCATCACTGATTTTAAGAATGAAATCCAATCACAAGATAAGGCATTGAAAAATAATAATCCAAATCTAAAACAAATTTCTCGTAAATTTTATCCGTGTTTATACAGACAATATCCAACAACATCAATGCATCACTTGCCAGGTACATTTTAAAATAAACCTCCCCATTTTTACGCCCTCCCTTAACCCAAACATTTTAGCAAACTCATAATCGCAAGTGGTACATTCACCATTGCGAAGTGAATCATAAGACACTTCGATGGGCGGTAATTTCTCCTCACTTAGCCTCGAGATGGAGTTATAATACCCATAGGGGGCTTATTCCCTTACACGTTGATAAATAATAGCTGTTTGATGAAGGGGAAACTATTAAAATAATCTTTCTTATGTACTTGCGTGAGTTAACTTAAAGATTTGGGGAAAAACTATAGGAATCTAAAAAACAGATTTTATTCAAGTACATTTTATCATCTTCAACTGTGGACCGTTTGAACTCAAAGAGCAATAGCTTCTCAGATGATTTGGGTAGGATGGTATATAAAAAAGACCCATCTACCCACACGCCATCTATAAATTCACCTATCTGCAAACTTGATAACGCTGGTAATATGAATTTCAAATAGTAGCTGGAATTGTGCAAGTATACCAGTAGAAAGTGCTGCCAACCATTTAAATTACACGATTTATTTGCAACCCCGCAGAAGTTACTCCCTCCTAATACAATAGGATTACTTAAATGATGACTTTCGCATTCCCACAACCCTCAACACATATTTTCTTATACCTCCATCACATATCTCTATTTTTAATGGCCAACTCGTCTTCTGGTGATAGAGTCGTTGGATAATTTGTATTGCGCAGCCGTGAAATTGGCTTATTTGCTGTTTCAATAAGTGCAGCCATACCTACGCCTACAGAATCTTCCCTACCCAATGTCTCAAATACCTCTACCAATTGTATGGTGTTACTCTATTCTCTTTGCCCTTGGACAAAAGAGACTGCAATGGCTTCTTGTTCTTTGACACGATTCAAATTTGACGGATTGCACACGTCCATGAGTTTGGCCTTGATTTCTAATACCACCTTGTCACTCTGCAGGAGCAAGTTTTTGATAGTTCTTGAGCCGCAAGATGTCATTGCCACCTGGGAACCGTCTCCACGGACTGATATCCATGATGCTTGCTTTTCTTCAAATAGTGTTTCAATTTTAACTCTGTTTGGGAAGCTCAAAGACACATTGGACGATAATGACGTGAAGTGTAACCTTTCCCTTGACTTAAGACCCGAATAATATTAGTAATTGGAAAGAAATTTTCAAGTGAGTCAGGCTCTGTGGCAGGCTCGTAAATTCTCGGTGCTCCACTAACTCAATGGATGGAAACCTTGCTGAATACAAAACACCCTTTTTATCTTTAAGTTGCTCTTTTCATACTCTGTATCATATTGTAAAATCGAACCTCAGTCTTTAAATGTTCATTAGCCCTGTCAAAAATGTCAATCCCCTTAAGCGTTACTGGATATTACCCCTTTAAACAATAGAAATCAGCTTTAGGAAATTCGGCCCAATCCTCACTCTATTTACTGCCAAACTGTCCAAATGGGTCTTACTGGCATCCATTGCCATGGATTTATGCCCAACTACATGGACGGCATACTTGAAGCCCTCTAAGTCCGTATCAAAACAAAAGTGTTGTACACCCTTATGTGGTAAAGCTTTCTAATTTAGTTAATTATTAATTTAGTAAAATATATAAGACGCAAATATGAAGTTTTGAAATGCCACTTTTTATTAAGATAAGGAACATATCCTGCTAAGTTCTGTTTAACGGGAAATTGAGAAATTACCACTTCCTAGCGATTACGTGGGAAGGTGTGGTTGATAAAAATGTATAAAAGATACATTTTATCGGAAGGGAAAATCTTATACTAACTTTATGCCGGACTGACCTCTGGTCCGTTGTTTTAGAAATACTTTGGAACTTTGTCTTATCATTGTAAGTGTCTGTATCTTATTATATATTATTGTATTTTTTGAGACTTGTGGTCTACTTGGGACAGCCAGTCCCAGTAGAAAGAATATATCTGATTATTATTATATGTTAAATGAATAAAAGTATTGTATTTTAGACAACTTCTCTACAATCTACCTTTAGCCCTCGAACATACCCAGTCGGTACGCCTCATTAGTTCGGTCATAGCCTAAGGCACGCTACCAAAGTTTAATTACCTTAGGGCCAGAGTTTATCTCCCCTATAAAGGGAGAAAAAAGGCATCTACAACTACAACCCCCAAATACCATAAAGAAAACACTTCACAACACTTACAAGTCCTCAAATCTGCATTATACGTTTTCAACTTATTCCTCCAACCTCTTAAAATAAATTCCCTATTAAACTTTGTTACATCAACCTCTAAATTTTGAATAAAAAAAGCAACTGACCCACTCCCATGTTCATTGTGACTTTCCACCCAATTAAAAATACTACCCACTCAATCTGAAAAGACACCCTCAAAATTGTGCAAGTTCGGATGAAGTGTCTGCATTTCTGTTTATTGGTAATGCGAGTACACATCCCCAGTCTTCTCATTTAAAAAATATTTTAAGCGTGATGAATGCTTTAATGCTGTTTAGCCCTCCCACCTTCCGAATGTGTTTTTCGAGAAGTGCCCAAATCTTGATGACCTATCAGTGCGCTATGTCTACTGGAACCGTATGGATATTACTGCTTGCGAGGGAGTTGAAGGGGTTTCAAATTCAGCTATAAAAACATAAGTATTGCGCAAAGCGGTATCGGCTAAATAAAAATTGGCTAAGACAGGGGGTGAGCCGGTGCCACTTTGTCTTGGTCCCCTTGTATTAATGTGAGGGGTGGGCGCCTGGTCTTCCAGCACCCTTTCGACCTCGCTTATTGGTACTGGCTCTAAGAGAGTGTCGAAAAGTTCGGTGTCGAGGTGAAGATCCCTCACAAAACTGGCCAAATCAAAGTTGGGGGATGCTTTACTAAAAGGACTCGCCGTTTAAAAAAACGTTTAAATTTATTTTGGTTTCAGTGACGCGCAAATAGTGTCTTGGTCTAAAGGCTTTAGTCCTATTCCTGTTTATGGTAGCTTTTGTTCGTTTAAGTTTGACTTGGTTATCATTGCTATTCCTGCTCGTTCTGGGATTAATTTATTTATGAATAGTTATCGATGTTCGTTTTGCGCTTGAGCTACTGCTTGAACTTTATTTTTGCTCTGGCACTTTTCTTTGAAAACCTTCTTTGTTGAAAAACGTTTTTGATATCAATATCTGTTCGTTTTTAATCGGCGTAGTTTTTATTTGTTGATAAATTGAATATTTCCAGAGCTTTTTTCGTTTTTTTTAAGAATTAAAATTTGGGCTTGTCGTTTGCACCTTTGACATTTGTATATTGCATAATAATAAGTTTATTAGCCATAGGTCATACACAGATTAACAAGGAAAGAGACACAATAAATACACATATAATATGAACACTATATATATTCTTTCCATAGTTGGAGAGCCTTTCCATGAAACTGTGTCATATCCACATTATTTTCTTTCCGTTTTCTCTGCCATATATCCGGGAAACGTACCTCACGCAGAAAACACGGTCTTATATTGTCAGTTATTGGAGACTGTTGGAGAAAATGGATCAAATCTTCATTATCATTTCTACATAAGGGACAACTGTACTTGCAGTCCGGATCAGGCCCACGCCATTCAAATTTCTTTAAATTATAACCTAAAGGTAAATTACTTGATCGTAGATGGATCCAGTGTTTCAGTTGTCTCTTACCCAGACCTAACTTTAGATAAAATTTCATTCTAGGCTTTCCTTTATTCGACTATAACCTCTTAGGCTATCTGATTGCTCTACTTTAGCCTTCCATACCTGTTGCTTCTGTTCCTTAATTCTCTCTTCAATTAACTGCAACACTCTACTATCCTCCATACCAGGTCCTCTCCCATCTCCCCACAAAATGAAAGCCCTAAATCGCCTAGAATTCTCTTCACCTTAGACGGTTCATTTCTCTTCTTCATTGATGATAGCAATTCTATGTATGCCCCTCTCATTAGCCATGACTCCGGAAGCTGCACTATTTTCAACCAGTATCTAATTATGGAGTTAACACGGCACTGGTACATACTATATACTTTCGTTTGACCATTTGGAAGGGCTTTTCATTGTCTTTAATGGGCTTTTGAATGTCTTTTAATTTAGTCCACCATCCTGCTCAACGAACTCAGAAAGTTTCAACTTAAAATAAGCCGTTCCTGAAGTATTGCAGGTACACCCTCTTGAAAACCTGGATTTACATAGTGTGGCAACTTTTATCACAGCAACTAATAATTAGAACCCAAGTCCTAAAATTGGTCTCAATCAGGAGCCCTTATCGCTGTCTAAATTCGCAAAGTGTAAAGATTTTCAAACAGAGGTCTTTATTTTACAAAGTTCAGGAAAGGTCTGACCATTTCAATTAAAAAAACATTCATTCAAAACGAAACTAGCTGATATCTCAGGTCTCCGACAAAACAGGTAATTAGTCTTTTTCAAGTCACACACTTACGAACTACAATCTCAGAAAATAAATATCACGACGTGAAAGTAAGAAAAGAAAAATGATAAACCATCACATCCCGTCCACCTTAGGCACTGTTTCATGAGTTCTTCCTTCGAGGCCTCATTTATGACGAGAAAAGATGAAGGGCCACTTTGAGCACTATTTACAAGAGAGGTGCCACTTTGGCTTAACCCTATGACACACGTGTGACTACAGACTGACTCCGTGTCAACTGGACTGCCTGACAAAGGTTACAATTTTTTCTCTAATTTTTTATATCTATAAATAACCCAGGCCAAAAGTATTCCGGCAAAATACGATCAACCACCTTCTTGTCGGACCTGTAAAAACCATCTTGTCTGATGTGCCACTCCATGATTAGCCACTCACAGAAAAATTCGATCTTTGCACGACGATTTGGGGAAGTTGATCTTTGAAGAACCTTCTTAAGATTCCTTGTTCATCCCATGCGTGTTTCGCATTAATTGGATCTGTCTCGTTTCAAACGGCGCCAGTTCTACGTAAAACTGCAGTGTGCCGTTCACTACTTGCCACCGGCTTACCTCACCGTAAGTGAATCCTTACAGGTGCTCCGGCAGATCTATGTTCTCCGTGGTGACGATTCGTTCTGGATTCTGCTATGAAAAATTTGTGTACAGTATTTACAAAACGAGGAGGGGTCACCTATGCTTGATATCTTGACAGGGCGTCAGAATTACCGTTCGCAACCCCTTGACGGATACTAATGGTGAAATCATATTCGTGTAGGGTGAGAATCCACCAACCTAAATTCTCGTTCTGATTAGACATCACATGAAGCCACCGTAACGGATCATGGTTAGTTTTGAGAAAGAAATACCGACCCGCCAGGAAATAGTGGAACTTGGATATTGCCCATTTTATTGCTAGCGCTTCTTTCTCGATCGTGGAGTATCATTTCTCAGCAGGTGTCAGTTTTCTGCTAATGAAGCCAACAGGACGTTCCTCCCCAACAGTCCTCTAGGTCAACACTGCCCCCAGTTCTTTGGTGCTCATGTCCGTTTGTAGTATGAAGGGCTCCTTATAGTTCGGATTTCTCAAAACCGGAGCTGAAGACAACACCTCCTTCAGAGAATCAAATGCCAGTTCTGCATTGGGAGTCCACTCGACTACCTCAGGGTTCTTTTTGGTCGTCATCTGGCGGAGTGATTCGGCTAAAGCTGCGTAATTCTGGATAGAGCGGCCATAGTCTCTAACAAGTTCTATAAATGCTCGAACATCCTTTTTTGAAATGGGCCTTGGATAATTGACAATCCCCTGGACCTTGTTCGTCGATGGCGTAACGAAACCACCTCCTACTGTATGTCCCAAAAACTGCGCTTCTGTATCCCCGAACCTGCGCTTCCTTGGATTGACTGTCAGCCCTGCTGACTTCAATCTCTGTAGCACCATTTCGATATGTCGCTGGTGGTTCTGGAAAGTGTCATTGAAGATCACAATATCGTCAATAAAGCAGTGACAGAATTTCAAAGCTCTGAGAAAACGATCCACGAGCTTTTGGAATCTTCCACTTGCTCCTTGAATCCCGAATGGCATTACAAAAATCTCATATAGACCATTTGGCGTTACAAATACTGTCTTGTGTATGCTATTAGGGTGCATTTTTATCTGCCAATATCCTCGAAATAAATCTAGCTTGTTGATAAATTTAGCCGTTCCCATTCCCTCAAGGATCTCAACCGTGCGAGGTAATGGGTGAAAATTCTGCCTTGAACTTTTACTTAGTTCCCGATAGTCAGTACAAAACCACACTGTCCCATCTGTCTTTGGTACTAGTGCTATCGGTGACACAAAATCACTCTCCGACGGTCTTATAATTCCTTCTTGCAGGTTCTTAGCCGCTTCGGTTTTTACCAGGTGCCGTTTCACTGCTGGAACTCGATAGCGTTTTTCCGCACCGGTGGGTTACTGCCTGTATTGATCTCATGCATCACGAGATCGGTTTTCGCAGGTTTGTACGAAAGGGTCGTTCTGTATCTTCTCAAAATTTTAGCCAAATCCTTTCTCTGACCATGACTCAAAATTCCATTTATGGATGTCTGGAGGGCTTCTTCGAAGTCTCCGTCATTTTCTGTACCATTGCAGTCTGTCATCTCTTCCAGACTTGTGTCCGCATAGTTGCCTGCTTGAATAAATAAGATTTCATTCGGATTTGCCCTGTGGCACTTTCTAAGAAGGTTTACGTGGAGAAGATTTGACTTCTTTTTCCCCGCGGGAAATACCACTAGGTAATCCACACTTCCGGATTTCTTCAGGATCTTGTATGGGCCTTGCCACTGTACCTCAAGTTTGCTATTTCCACACGATAAGAGGACCAGCGCTTCCTCTCGGGCTTCAAGGGCCAAGTATAGTCTCTGCATCGCTTGGGAGATGAGGTTACTTCCATTTTCGGTTAGAATCTCTGAAGGTATCCCCACTCGAGAGAAAAACTTGATCAATTCGTCAGCTATCTTTTGTGATGAGTCGAGCGAAGTGGTATAGCCTCCAGATATCTGGTTGCATAGTCGCTTATCACTAGGATACACTTGAAACCAGTTTTACTACGCTCTAATGGTCCCACCAGGTCCATTCCTATTTTTTGGAAAGGAGTTTCAATGATCGGGAGGGGTTCTAATGGCGCCTTCTCTATCTGGCGTTTTCTGGCTGTCATCTGGCAATCATGACACTGTTGGCAATGTTTTGCTACGTCCAGATAAAAATTCGGCCAAAAGAATCTTTCAAGAATCCCGTCGGTAGTTGCTTGCCTGCCCATATGTCCTCCCATGGGTGAATTATTGGCCAGCTTTAGCACGTCTGTTCTGTAGGCTGAAGGAACCGCTAATTGCCACTTCTGCTCGTCCCGATCTCCATCATTGACTACTCGGTAAAGGATCTCATCCCTTACAATGAAATCTTTTGTTTCTGTAGGTTCGGCCTTAGCCCGCACCCCCAATTTTTGCAAGGTCTCATCCATCCTCTGTAACTCATTAAAACTTTTCCCTTTCTATCCAGGTTTTATGGGAGCCTCCTCTCCGTCTGACTTGCCTTGATAAGCGGCCTTCTTTTCTCTACGCTTCTGCCCCAGACTCTTCCGTGCTTTTCCTCCTCCAGAAAACATTGAGTCGTCGAAGTCAAACTGTCTTACCTCCAAAATATCCGTTTGTATCTCACCCAGCTTGCTTTCTCTCGCTCTCGTTGTCACAAACACATCAACTTCCGGATCTACCAGCCTCGAGAATTCTGGAAAATTTCTCCCTACCAGGAACTTCTTTGGGATCTGATCCGAGACTGCGACCTTCACTGGAAGTTCAACAAGCAAACCATCTGCTTGTTTCACTCGTACTTCCACTACCACCGTAGGGTATTCGTTTGTATCACCATGTACACATCTCAAGCTTCTAGGCTCCTCCCAGCACCATAACTCTTCTGGTACCAACTCCGAGTTCAGAACTGTTATGTCCGCTCCACTGTCCACCAGCATTTCAACATTCCTTCCGTCTACTTTGCCATGAAGCACTACCGTTCCCCCTGCCGACTCCCGGTGATCGGGCCTTTCCGGGATCTCAGCCAGGAAACCCTGCCGCGTATTTTCTGGCTGCTGCTTTTTCCTCAGACAGTTCTTCGCAATGTGTGACGTGTCATCATACACAAAGCAAACTCTCCTGTTTCCTGCTCAGCGAGTCTCGCGCGAGCTTTCTTCCTTGGACTCACTCGCTTGATGACTGCTCACCCTTCCTTTACAGTTGCCGTAAAAATTCCTCTGTTTCCTTCCCTCCTTGCCCGGACGCTGATCTCTGTTATCGCCGCCCATCTTCAAACAATCTTTCGTTGTTTTACGAGCTAGGGCGCTAGCTTCCGCGAAATAAACAGCTTCCTTAAGAGTTTTAAACTGCCTCTCCCGAATAATACCTGCAGGTGGTATGGTACTGCGGTACTGCCTCCGTAAACTGTTCCACCTGTAAAAGCTTAAAAATTTCTTCTACATCCTTCAGTGGCACAACCACTCTGGCTGGCCTGGTCCTTGTTGCCACCAGGTTCTCTGCCCGTACTCTCAGCGATTTTAGACTGAGCCATCTATTGAAGTTGGTTGCCAGCTTCCTTCCGAATTCTCCGTAGGACTCCCTTTCTTCTGTTCTTCCACTTCGAAAGCGTATGCGATACGTTTAATTTGTGACAGAATACTTCTCAAGTATTGCTGTCTTAACCGCATCATAATCAGCAAATGTATCCGCCGATAAACCTGACATCGTGTCCAGTGCGAGAATGGATAGAACTGGATACAGCTCTGTAGCCTACTGTTGCCTAGGCCAGTCACTAGCCGTCGCCGTGCTCTCAAACTTGCTTAAAAACGAGTATGTCGACACTATTTGTCAGCTTCATTAGCTTGGGCCTAACTGTGGCTTGTGCTGCTGTTGGCTGCTGCTGATTTGCCGCAGGTTGACCCGCCAAACTTGTTGTTAGGGCGTTCATTGCTATCATAAGCTGCATATGCGATGTTATAAGCTGGTTAAAATCCGTTGCGTCCATTGTAATCAGATTCTTATTACCTAAGACTTAAATACTTCCTGAAAGTTCTGGCAGTACTTCTATCCCTACCTTTCCTTCCGCTTTCTCTGTCCTTACCTTACTATCTTCTGTTTCAGAAACAGCCTCAGGCACAAACTTCGCACTCTGTTGTTCTCCCTCCTTTTAAGAACAACTGATCCCCTCCAACGGGGTCTCAGCCCCATCTATAACCTCTGTTATATGTGACTGAAATACCTGTTCCGTCTCAGAGTTAAACTCTTTAAGAGGGTCTCCTTTAGTCCTCCTCTTAGGAATCACTGATGCTCCGTCGTTTAGAGTGTCGGGTAATTTAACATGAACACGACCCAGTGAACTGGACCTAGTCTTTATCACAGACTCGGTTGGATTCTCGGGCATACGATTTCACCCACATTCGGTTACAAAATGTGTTTTTTTTCTTTTTCTTTTATAATAAAATAAAATTCCTATAATCTCTCTAAGGTTTACAAAACTATAGCCTTTCTTTACCGCCTCAATTACCGGCAAAATGTCACTCCAATTTGTCGACAATTAGGAAAACAGTAAAATTTGGTAGGCGGGTTTCATGATATGATCAACTGGGATGGATTGACTTATCTCACAAGTCTAATGGGAGAACTGAAATGCTATAAAAACAGCAAAATTGTCGGAACGTGAATTACTTAATCGAGTTTAGACTTTTCTCAAAAGCCTAAACGGAGAATTGCAGTTCTAAAAAACAGCAAAATATCGGTAGCGTGAATTAATTAATCAGGCTTAGACTTTTCTTAAAAGCCTAAACCAAAAACTGAAATAGTAAAACGGCAAAATGTCGGTAACGTGAATTAATAGATTAGGTTTAGGCTTTTTTCAAAAGCCTAAACGGAAAGCTAAAATTATACAAAACAACAAAATGGCGTTAGCGTGACTAAATTAGTTACCATTAACTCAGGAGCTCTTCAAACGGAATCACTTGCGGGAATAGTAGACACTTTGTCCCTATTCCAGATCCACCGTTCAACTTCTCTCCAAATTCAGGGATCTTATCCCGCCACCAGACACCAAATGTGGCAGCTTTTACAACAGCAACCAATAATTAGAACCCAAGTCCTAAAATTGGTCTCAGTCAGGAGTCCTTAGCGCTGTCTAAGTTCACAAAGTGAACTTTTTATTCAACAAAGTTCAGGAAAGGTCTAACCATTTCATATGAAAAAACATTCATTCAAAACGAAACTAGCTTATATCTCGGTTCTCCGACAAAACAGGTAATTAGTCTTTTTCAAGTCACACACTTACGAACTACAATCTCAGAAAATAAATATCACGCCATGAAAGTAAGAAAAGAAAAAATATAAACCATCACAGATAGTTCATTTTTATTTCATACCTCGCCTTGGGATTTCCAATATGATAAACTTGGTACTATAGAATAGAATCCTAGTACTTAAGTACTATAGAACTTTGGGTGTATGAGTAGCCCACGTAGAATGTTGTTTCAATAAATGGATGGAAAAGCTGTATAATCTTTGGGCTTCTATAGGGCTGAATCTATTCTGATAATTTTATATCCTTGAATATTTTATATCCTTGATAATTTTATATCCTTGAATATAGACAGATCGACCATCCCTTTCAAGTCGCACTGAAAGCTTCAACTTAATTCCCTTAGTTGTATCTAGGATGCTGCTCAGAACTGCTTTTGACAGTTTGGATGCACATATTGTCTTTTGATTTAGTTTTACCGAAAAGGTTAGGTAAAAAAAGGCCTAAAACTGAAAAGGAAATTTTATGAAAGCCAAAAAACTAGGGTGAAAATGTTTTTTTTCAATTGGCTGAAACCTCTATCTGAAACTTGTTGTGTCAAGAAGACGGCAATTTGAAAAATAAGAGAGAACCTTATTGCATATTACTATACCAGACTTTGCACCCTTTGGTAGTTTTATAATTACAACAGTTTCAACTTAAAGCAGTTTGGAACTCATGTGTTCTATGGGTCCAACCTTAGGGAATTGCTTGCAGCCCTTTACACCGAAAATTTCATCAGTTAAGGGCTGGGAGTAGATATCTATGTTCCATTTCTATGGAAGCACTAGGAACCACTAAAGCGCATCAGGTTGTATGAACTTAATCTAGGTCATCCCCTAGGGCACTCTTGCGGTTGAACGACCTTGAGGTTGAATGACCTTTATTGAGGTCATCCCCTAGGACGCCCTTGAGGTTGAACGAACTTTATCTAGGTCATTCTCTGTTGAGGTTGAACGAACTTTATCTAGGTCATTCTCTATTGAGGTTGAGCGAACTTTATAAAGGCTATTCCCCTAAGGCACTCTTGCATAATCTGGTTTTGGGTGTTAGGGAGCGCTCAAAGTTGAAACTAATAAAGATGTAGATGTCGAGAAAAGAATTTTAATAAAGAAATTCGGAACAATCCTTAGAAGTCCTTAGAAATCAGCTAGTGAGATGATTATAGGTATGAACTATCAAGGACCGCAACCACCAATAACCCTAACCACCAAAGGACCTCAACCTCCAAAGGCCCCCCTCCCTCCAACTTTTTGGGTCCCTCCCCCCTATTTTTTTAACGTGACAATTTTTTTCAACTTTTTTTACATGTCTTAGAAGGACATGAAATATACTTAAAACATAAAAAGTTCACATTTCATATTTTCGAAATACAAAATGGGAATGCTATAAATATGTTACTCAATACTTTTACTGTTAGAAAATAATGTTTTTAGTAGCACTTTTTTGGACGGAATTTTTTTGAACTTAGACATTATTCAACTTTTTTTTACATGTCTTAGAATGACATAAAACATACTTAAAACATAAAAAAAGTTCACATTTAATATGTTACAAATTCAAAATGATAATGATATAGAAATGTTAGTCGTGACTTTTACTATTAGAAAAATAATGTTTGTAGTAGCACATTTTTTTACTGAATTTTTTTTTATCTTTTAACTTTATTCAAACTTTTTTTGAATAAGTTGAAATTATTCAACTTTTTTTACGTATCTTAAAATGGCATGAAATATGCTTGCGCCTGTACCAATCGTACTCTATGCTTGCTCATATACACGATGCGGCTTTCCCACTTGTGCTCTATGGCAGGTTATCGACACTACCTATTTTACTGCATGTATGAAATCAGTAATTTTTACGTAGTAGAAGGATAAACACATAGGTCTTATCTTTAAAAAAACAGTGGAGATGTTGCATTTTAAGAAAATGTGTTCACATGATAGTGTTATTGTAGCATTGAATGCTGACAAGGATAAGTATTTGAACTATGAAACAAGTTCAAGTTTTAGCACTATCGGAAACGTATGCGTGCATTGTCATGACAGTAAGGAATTAAATTTCTTTGGAGTACCAAAACAGTTCAACTCTTATGATATTGGATGTGCGAGATTGAGATCTCCGGCGATGATTGCACTCAAAGA
This sequence comes from Artemia sinica, assembly GCA_027921565.1. Lineage (NCBI taxonomy): Eukaryota > Metazoa > Arthropoda > Branchiopoda > Anostraca > Artemiidae > Artemia > Artemia sinica. The sequence goes on along the minus strand of JAPEVW010000027.1, from coordinate 261,895 downwards.
GAATGCCAACATAAAATAATAGTTAATGAAGAGGGGCATCTTCTTGCTAGCGCTTGTGGTAAGATGTTACCCAGTGTTAAACCCTATCGTCAGCTTCCAGGTATTAACATTCAACGAAAGGTCAAAAGAAGACAGGCGAAATCAAAGAAATCAAAGAAAGTTGTTCAATGATGTTAATAATGTATAATAATGTGTGAAACACATTTTTATATATGTTTTCTACATGTCATTATTTCATTAAAAATATATTATACATTGCGTTGTTACGCAATCATTATTTTTTGGGTATGCTAGAACGTTAAACGCTTAGAAATTCTATTAAAAAGTTGGATATATAAGAAAAGAATTTTTCAGAAATATAGATACTACTACTAGCAGGCTCATAGGGGAATATATTTGAAAATGATATAGGTTAAAATAAATTTTACCAAAGTCTGAGAGATATGAGATGAATTTTTTTTTTCAAAAATCTCCACAGACAAGCAACCACCCGTCCAGACACACAGACAGGGAGAGTTTTCAGTTTTCAGAAACAGAAATATCCACTTTTAAAGTACATCTGATTTTATTAATAATATTTTAATTTTAATAAAGTCATAACAAACTCTTTCTTGAATTCGCCTCTTGGATACACAATACAGACATATCATTCAAGAAACTATGAAAACATTTTAAGTAAGTAACAAACTCTTTTTTTTAAATTCACCTCTTGGAAACACAATACAGAAAAATCATTCAAGAAATTATGAAAAAATTGTAAGTAAGTTACAAACTCTTTCTTGAATTCACCTCTTGGATATAAAATATAGACATTTCATTCAAGAAATTATGAAAAACTGTAAGTAAGTAACAAACTCTTGCTTGAATTCACCTCTTGGATACACAATACAGAAATTTCATTCAAGAAATTATGAAAAACTGTAATTAAGTAACAAACTCTTGCTTGAATTCACCTCTTGGATACACAATACAGAAATTTCATTCGAGAAATTATGAAAAAATTGTAATTTCCACGCTTCATTTGCATGCAATACATACCGAGAGTTTTATGACTCCTCCCCGCAATGAATTCGACAGGTTTTATGGCTCCACCACACTATATATTCAGATGGTTTTAGGACTCATCCCCCATAGCCATAAGTCTTTTGAACCTTGAGCAAAGGTATAAAAGTTTGATGGAGTGCTTCTCTACTTAAATACTACATTAGTAGCTTCCAGGATGATAGGACTATATGACACAGAATTTATCGGTTTGAAAAAATCATCTCGCGGTGTTATATTTGAATGCACGTTTTTGTTACTGTCTATGGAACTCGAAGAAATTGACTGTTATCATTGGATAGTGAACTATAATATGTTTGAGCATGATAAAAGTTTGTGGAGTAGTACATTACGCCGTATACACTGACTGGGATTCCACGATAGAGTGATTACACCACATAATAAAAGTGGTCGAGAACTGAGAAATGCTCAGGAAGAGTTCAGTGAAATTTGCAGCTTTTTCGGGGTTGAAGCACTATTCTAGTCTTTATTCTTTAGAATAGTTCTATTCATTCATGAAATTATGAAAAAATTGTAAGTAAGAAACGATCTCTTTCTTGAATTCACCTCTTGGATACACAATACGGAACTTTCATTCAAAAAATTATGAAAAAATTGTAAGTAAGTAACAAACTCTTTCTTGAATTCACCTCTTGGATACACAATACAGAAATTTCATTCATGAAATCATGAAAAATTGTAAGTAAGTAACAATCTCTTTCTTGAATTCACCTCTTGGATACACAATACGGAACTTTCATTCAAAAAATTATGAAAAAATTGTAAGTAAGTAACAAACTCTTTCTTGAATTCACCTCTTGGATACACAATATAGAAATTTCATTCATGAAATCATGAAAAATTGTAAGTAAGTAACAATCTCTTTCTTGAATTCACCTCTTGGATACACAATACGGAAAATTCATTCAAGAAATGATGAAAAAATTGTAAGTAAGTAACAAACTCTCTCTTGAATTCGCCTCTTAGATACACAATACAGAAATTTCATTCTAGAAACTATGAAAAAATTGTAAGTAAAAACATCACACAATTCAACGAATAAATTTCAAAATAAACTTTGAAACATCAACAGAATGTAACAGTGACAAGGTAAGCCACGACAAAACTTTACAACAATGATATAGCCCTAAGAAAGAGAGATGAACAGGATTCTTTTTAGAGTTAGAGACATATTAAGGGGGAATTTATCAAAATTCAGTCACACACAGACACTAATGCCAGGCTCACAAGTGGTGTAATAGAGTCTAAAATAGATGGAACATAATAGACACTTTGAAACATGTCTTTTTGTTCAAGAATTGATGGAGGAAACATTGCAGTGAAACCTTCTCCTTTAACTTAAGGCTATGACATTTGTGAGCCATAAATGGGACCAAGAACCTATAGTAAAAACCTTATTGAACTTTGTCTGCAACCACTAAGATATACCCCCTCCCCCCGACCTTTACTATTGCAAGAAAAATGTACTGGTCTTAAACGAGAGGATGTTAGACAAAGGATGTTTAATGGAAGGTGGTCAAAGGATTTCTTCGATACGTAATAACCTTTAAAAACTGGATTCTTTTTGTTGACTATACTGACCAGGTTCAGTGTGCTTTCTCTGCATGTGTAGTTGGGAAATGGGAAAAGGGTAATTTTCCCATAGATGAAAACAGAAGGCACTTTGAAACATGTTCTTTTGTTCAAGGAGTTGATAGAGGAAACTTCGCAGTGAAACCTTTTGCTTTAACTTGAGACTATGACATTTGTGAGCGATACATGGGGGTCAAGAAGCTATAGTCAAAACTAGATTAATAAACCTCTACAATCACCAAGATATACCTCCCAAGCATTACTATCACAAGAAGAACGTACAGGTCTTAAATGAGCTGTATCGATGAAATCCTTTGGCCACCTTCCATTAAACATCCTTAGTCTAACATTCTCTCGTTTAAGACCAGTACGTTTTTCTTGCAATAGTAAAGGTCGGGAGGTATATCCTGGTGATTGCAGACGAAGATCAATATGGTTTAGACTAAAGCTTCTTGATCCCCTGTATCGCTCACAAATATCATCGCCTCCGGTTAAAGCAAAAGGTTTCACTGGAATGTCTCCTCCATCAACTCCTTGAACAAAAGAACATGTTTCAAAGTGCCTTCTGTGTTCATCTATAGGAAAATTACACTTTTCCCATTTTCCAACCACACATGCACAGAAAGCACTCTGAGCCTGGCCACTATAGTCAACAACAAAATATACAGCTTTTACAGGTTCTTTGGTATCGATTTAATCCTTTGACCACCTTCCATTAAATATCCTCAGTCTAACATCCTCTCGTTTAAGACCAATAAATTTTTCCTGCAATAGTAGAGGTCGGGAGGGGGGGGGGGTATATCCTAGCGGTTGCAGACAAAAATCAATATGGTTTTTACTATTGCTTCTTGATCCCATGTATCGCTCACAAATGTCATAGCCTCCAGTTAAAGGAGAAGGTTTCACTGGAGTATTTCCTCCATATACTCCTTGAACAAAAGGACATGTTTCAAAGTGTCTATTATGTTCCATCTATTTTAGACTCTATTACACCCCTTATGAGCCTGGCAGTAGTGTCTGTGTCTGACTGAATTTTGATAAATTCCCCTTAATATGTCTCTAACTCTAAAAAGAAACCTGTTCATCTCTCTTTCTTAGGGCTATACCATTGTTGTAGTGTTGTGTCGTGGCTTACCTTGTCACTGTTACATTCTGTTGATGTTTCAAAGTTTATTTTGTTATTTTTTTGTTTAATTGTATTACGTTTTTACTTAAAATCTTTTCATAGTTTCTTGAATGAAATTTCTGCATTGCGTATCCAAGAGGCGAATTCAAGAAAGAGGTTGTTACTTGCTTACAATTTTTTCATAATTTCTTGAATGACATTTCTGTATTGTGTATCCAGGAGGTAGATTCAAGAAGGAGTTTGTTACTTACTTACAATTTTTTTAAAATTTCGGGAATGAAGTTTCCGTACTGTGTATCCAAGAGGTGAAATCAAGAAAGAGTTTGTTACTTACTTACAATTTTTTCATAATTTCTTGAATAAAATTTCCGTATTGTGTATCCAAGAGGTGAATTCAAGAAGAAGGTTGTTACTTACTTACAATTATTTCATAATATCTTGAATGACATTTCTGTATTGTGTATCCAGGAGGTAGATTCAAGAAGGAGTTTGTTACTTACTTACAATTTTTTTATAATTTCTGGAATGAAATATCTGTATTGTGTATCCAAGAGGCGAATTCAAGATAGAGTCTGTTACTTACTTACAATTTTTTCATAATTTCGTGAATGAATTGTCTGTACTCTGAATCCAGGGGGCGAATTCAAGAAAGAGTTTGTTACTTACTTACAATTTTTTCACAATTTCTTGAATGAAATTTCTACATTGTGTATCAAGACGTGGTTTCAAGAAGGAGTTTGTCACTTACTTACAATTTTTTCATAATTTCTTGAATGAAATTTCTGTATTGTGTATCCAAGAGGTGAAATCAATAAAGAGTTTGTTACTTGCTTACAATTTTGTCATAATTTCTTGAATGACATTTCTGTATTGCGTATCCGGGAGGCGAACTCAAGAAATAGTTTGTTACTTACTTACAATTTTTTCATAATTTCTTGAATGAAATTTCTGTATTGTGTATCCAAGAGGTGAAATCAATAAAGAGTTTGTTACTTACTTACAATTTTTTCATAATTTATTGAATGAAATTTCTGTATTGTGTATCCAAGAGGTGAATTCAAGAAAGAGATCGTTACTTACTTACAATTTTTTCATAATTTCATGAATGAATAAAACTATTCTAATGAATAAAGACGGGTTAAGCTTAAAGATATTTATTGCTTAAACATATTAAAAAGGATTTTTTTTTTAAAAATACATGTTTACATAAAAATAATACTTAAAGTTCACTGTTAAACATCCACAAACGAGGATCCCATGATAAAGAATGGTTTTTACCGTGTCTTATGCACTTATCACGATCAGCTACGTCTCTAGGTAACCACTGCGTGAAGAACCTAACCTCGTCTTCAGGACGGTGATAAGTCCCTTTTAATTTAGGACGCTTAAATTCTTCTAGATTGTAAAGTGGAATCCTAGAGTCACAATTTTGAATTAAAACTTAATCTGTTGGTACGTTACCCTTTACGTATAGTGCTTCAACCCCGAAAAAGCTGCAAATTTCACTGACCTCTTTCTGAGCACTTCTCAGTTCTCGACCACTTTTATTATGTGGTGCAATCACTCTATCGTAGAATCCCAGTCTGTTTATACGGCGTAATGTAGTACCCCACAAGCTTTTATCACACGCAAACATATTCTAGTTCACTATCCAATGATAACAATCAATTTCTTCGAGCTACTTACTTACAATTTTTCATAATTTCTTGAATGAAATTAAATAAAAAACACACGTTTTTTAACTGAACGTAAGAAACGACGTTAAAACTTAATACGAACAGACATTATTCCGTATATGAAGGGGGCTGTCCCCTGCTCAACGCTTCGCTCTTTACGCTAAAGTTTTTCATTGTTTAAAAATATAGAGTTGTGAGAAAGTCAAACTTTAGCGTAAAGAGCGGGGCTTTGAGGAGGGGACAGCCCCCTTCATATACGGAATAATTTCTGTTCGTTTTAAGTTTTAACGTCGTTCCTTACTTTAAGTTAAAAAAACGTGTTTTTTTTATTTAATTTTTAAACGTTTTTGAATTAATGCAGTTTTTGATTTTGGCTCACCGTACATGAATAATTAAAACAAAATTTGTATATTAATTATACTTTTATTTGGTTAAATGGCTTTCTCGAAACTTGTTTAATTTTATTTACGAACGTTTTTATTAGTAATAAATATGCGTAACTTACGAATTAACTTACGTCACGAACTTCTATATTCATAAATTTTTAACACGTATATTAGGGGGTTCGCCCCCCAGTCAATACCCTGCTCTTTAAGCTAAAGTTCGAATTTTTTTTCCAATTCTTTAAAAATGACCCCTTAATTACAATCAGTTGATCAGTTGAAAAATATTGTTTTTTTTATTTAATTTCTGATCTTTTTCTTTAATAATGCTGGGAAATCCAGCACTCTCTTCATAGCAATGTCCCTTCCTCCATGAAAACTTCCTTCATGGAAAGATCCTCCCATATAGCCCCCGACCCATCCCTCCCCCAACCTACCAGACAAATCACCCCTGAAAACGTCTGTATACTTCCCAATAACCATTACTATATGTTAACATTGAGTAAAGTTCATAACTTTCAGCCCTCCCCCGGGGACTTTGGGGGATTAAGTCATCCTAAAAGACATTTTTATCATATTTTCGACCATGCTGAACAAAATGGCTATCTCAAAATTTTAATCGGGTGACTTTGGGAAAAAATGAGAGTGGGAGGGGGCCTAGTTGCCCTCTATTTTATTTGGTCACTTATAAAGGGCACTAGAACTTTTAATTTCCGTTCCAATGAGCCCTCCCACGATATTTTAGGACTATTGGGTCGATAAGATCGCCCCTGGGAAAAAAACAAATTAACACGCATCCGTGATCTTTCTTCTGGCAAAATAGGAAAATTCCACATTTTTGTAGATAGGAGCTTGAAACCTCTACAGTAGGGCTCTCTGATACGCTGAATATGATGGTCTGATTTTCATTTAGGTTCTATATTTTTTAGGGGGTATTTCCCCCTTTTTTCTAAAATCAGCCAAATTTTCCCAGGCGTGCAACTTTTAATGGGTATGATTAAACTTGATGAAAATTATATATTTGAAATCAGAATTAAAATCTGACACTTTTGATGCATCTATTGGTATCAAAGTTCCGTTTTTTAGAGTTTCGGTTACCATTGAGCCGGGTCGCTCCTTACTTACAGTTCGTTACCATGAACTGTTTGATTTCCGTATTGTGTATCCAAGAGGTGAATTCAAGAAAGAGTTTGCTACTTACTTACAATTTTTTCATAATTTCTAGAATGTAATTACCGTATTGTGTATCCAAGATGCGACTTCAAGAAAGAGTTTGTTACTTACTTACAATTTGTTCATAATTTCTTGAAGGAAATTTCTGTATTGTGTATCCAAGAGGTGAATTCAAGAAATAGTTTGTTACTTACTTACAATTTTTCATAATTTCTAGAATGTAATTACCGTATTGTGTATCCAAGAGGTAAATTCAAGAAAGAGTTTGTTACTTACTTACAATTTTTTCATTGTTTCTTGAATGAAATTTCTGTATTGTGTGTCCAAGAGGCGAATTCAAGAAATAGCTTGCTACTTACTTACAACTTTTTCATAATTTCTTGAATGAAATTTCTGTATTGTGTATCCAAGAGGTGAATTCAAGCAAGAGTTTGTTACTTACTTACAATTTTTTCATAATTTCTTGAATGAAATGTCTGTATTTTATATGCAAGAGGTGATTTTAAGAAAGAGTTTGTTACTTACTTACAATTTTTTCATAGTTGCTTGAATAAAATTTCTGTATTGTCTATCCAAGAGGTGGATTCAAGAAAGAGTTTCTTACTTATTTACAATTTTTTGATAATTTCTTGAGTGAAATGTCTGTAATGCGTATCCAAGAGGTGAATTCAAGAAAGAGTTTGTTACAACTTTATTAAAAATCAAATATTATTAATAAAATCAGATGTACTTTAAAAGTGGATGTTCCTGTTTCTGAAAACTGAAAAATCTCTCTGTCTGTGTGTCTGGATGGATGTTTGCTTGTTTGTTTAGATTTTTTAGAAAAATTCAGCTCATATCTCTCAGACTTTGGTAAAAGTTATTTTGACCTATCTCATTTTCTAATATATTCCCCTATGAGAAGGTTTACGTGAAGAAGATTTGACTTCTTTTTCCCCGCGGGAAATACCACTAGGTAATCAACACTTCCAGATTTCTTCAGGATCTTGTATGTGCCTTGCCACTGTACCTTGAGTTTGCTATTTCCACACGATAAGAGGACCAGCGCTTCCTCTCGGGCTTCAAGGGCCAAGTATAGTCTCTGCATCACCTGGGAGATGAGTTTACTTCCATTTTCGGTTAGAATCTCTGAAGGTATCCCCACTCGAGAGAAAAACTTGATCAATTCGTCAGCTATCTTTTGTGATGAGTCAAGCGAAGTGGTATAGCCTCCAGATATCTGGTTGCATAGTCGCTTATCACTAGGATACACTTGAAACCAGTTTTACTACGCTCTAATGGTCCCACCAGGTCCATTCCTATTTTTTGGAAAGGAGTTTCAATGATCGGGAGGGGTTCTAATGGCGCCTTCTCTATCTGGCGTTTTCTGGCTGTCATCTGGCAATCATGACACTATTGGCAATGTTTTGCTACGTCCAGATAAAAATTCGGCCAAAAGAATCTTTCAAGAACCCTGTCGGTAGTTGCTTGCCTGCCCATATGTCCTCCCATGGGTGAATTATTGGCCAGCTTTAGCACGTCTGTTCTGTAGGCTGAAGGAACCGCTAATTGCCACTTCTGCTCGTCCCGATCTCCATCAAAGGATCTCATCCCTTACAATGAAATCTTTTGTTTCTGTAGGTTCGGCCTTAGCCCGCACCCCGAATTTTCGCAAGGTCTCATCCATCCTCTGTAACTCATTAGAACTTTTCCCTTTCTGTCCAGGTCTCATGGAAGCCTCCTCTCCGTCTGACTTGCCTTGATAAGCGGCTTTCTTTTCTCTACGCTTCTGCCCCAGACTCTTCCGTGCTTTTCCTCTTCCAGAAAACATTGAGTCGTCGAAGTCAAACTGTTTTACCTCCAAAATATCCGTTTGTATCTCACCCAGCTTGCTTTCTCTGGCTCTCGTTGTCACAAACACATCAACTTCCCGATCTACCAGCCTCGAGAATTCTGGAAAATTTCTCCCTACCAGGAACTTCTTTGGGATCTGATCCGAGACTGCGACCTTCACTGGAAGTTCAACAAGCAAACCATCTGCTTGTTTCACCCGTACTTCCACTATCACCGTAGGGTATTCGTTTGTATCACCATGTACACATCTCAAGCTTCTAGGCTCCTCCCAGCACCATAACTCTTCTGGTACCAACTCCGAGTTCAGAACTGTTATGTTCGCTCCACTGTCCACCAGCATTTCAACATTCCTTCCGTCTACTTTGCCATGAAGCCCTACCGTTCCCCCTGCCGACTCCCGGTGATCGGGCCTTTCCGGGATCTCAACCAGGAAACCCTGCCGCGTATTTTCTGGCTGCTGCTTTTTCCTCAGACAGTTCTTCGCAATGTGTGACGTGTCATCATACACAAAGCAAACTCTCCTGTTTCCTGCTCAGCGAGTCTCGCGCGAGCTTTCTTCCTTGGACTCAGCTCTCGCTTGATGACTGCTCACCCTTCCTTTACAGTTGCCGTAAAAATTCCTCTGTTTCCTTCCCTCCTTGCCCGGACGCTGATCTCTGTTATCGCCGCCCATCTTCAAACAATCTTTCGTTGTTTTACGAGCTAGGGCGCTAGCTTCCGCGAAAGAAACAGCTTCCTTAAGAGTTTTAAACTGCCTCTCCCGAATACTACCTGCAGGTGGTACGGTACTGCGGTACTGCCTCCGTAAACTGTTCCACCTGTAAAAGCTTAAAAATTTCTTCTACATCCTTCAGTGGCACAACCACTCTGGCTGGCCTGGTCCTTGTTGCCACCAGGTTCTCTGCCTGTGCTCTCAGCGATTTTAGTCTGAGCCATCTATTGAAGTTGGTTGCCAGCTTCCTTCCGAATTCTCCGTAGGACTCCCTTTCTTCTGTTCTTCCACTTCGAAAGCGTCTGCGATACGTTTAAATTGTGACAGAATACTTCTCAAGTACTGCTGTCTTAACCGCATCATAATCAGCAAATGTATCCGCCGATAAACCTGACATCGTCTCCAGTGCGGGAATGGATAGAACTGGATACAGCTGTGTAGCCTACTGTTGCCTAGGCCAGCCACTAGCCGTCACCGTGCTCTCAAACTTGCTAAAAAACGAGTATGTCGTCACTATTTGTCAGCTTCATTAGCTTGGGCCTAACTGTGGCTTGTGCTGCTGTTGGCTGCTTCTGATTTGCCGCAGGTTGACCCGCCAAACTTGTTGTTAGGGCGTTCATTGCTATCATAAGCTGCATATGCGATGTTATAAGCTGGTTAAACTCCGCTGCGTCCTTTGTAATCAGATTCTTATTACCTAAGACTTAAGTACTTCCTGAAAGTTCTGGCAGTACTTCTATCCCCACCTTTCCTTCCGCTTTCTCTGTCCTTACCTTACTATCTTCTGTTTCAGAAACAGCCTCAGGCACAAACTTCGCACACTGTTGTTCTCCCTCCTTGTAAAAACAACTGATCCCCTCCAACGGGGTCTCAGCCCCATCTATAACCTCTGTTATATGTGACTGAAATACCTGTTCCGTCTCAGAGTTAAACTCTTTAAGAGGGTCTCCTTTAGTCCTCCTCTTTGGAATCACTGATGCTCCGTCGTTTAGAGTGTTGGGTAATTTAACATGAACACGACCCAGTGAACTGGACCTAGTCTTTATCACAGACTCGGTAGGATTCTCGGGCATACGATTTCACCCACATTCGGTTACAAAATGTGTTTTTTTTTCTTTTTCTTTTATAATAAAATAAAATTCCTATAATCTCTCTAAGGTTTACAAATCTATAGCCTTTCTTTACCGCCTCAATTACCGGCAAAACGTCACTCCAATTTGTCGACAATTAGGAAAACAGTAAAATTTGGTAGGCGGGTTTCATGATATGATCAACTGGGATGGATTGACTTATCTCACAAGTCTAATGGGAGAACTGAAATGCTATAAAAACAGCAAAATTGTCGGAACGTGAATTACTTAATCAAGTTTAGACTTTTCTCAAAAGCCTAAACAATGAATTGCAGTTCTAAAAAACAGCAAAATATCGGTAGCGTGAATTAATCAATTAGGCTTAGACTTTTCTTAAAAGCCTAAACCAAAAACTGAAATTGTAAAACGGCAAAATGTCGGTAACGTGAATTAATAGATTAGGTTTAGGCTTTTTTCAAAAGCCTAAACGGAAAACTAAAATTATACAAAACAACAAAATGACATTGGCGTGACTAAATTAGTTACCATTAACTCAGGAGCTCTTCAAACGGAATCACTTGCGCGAATAATAGACACTTTGTCCCTATTCCAGATCCACCGTTCAACTTCTCTCCAAATTCAGGGATCTTATCCCGCCACCAGACACCAAATGTGGCAGCTTTTACAACAGCAACCAATAGTTAGAACCCAAGTCCTAAAATTGGTCTCAGTCAGGAGTCCTTAGCGCTGTCTAAGTTCACAAAGTGAAATTTTTATTCAACAAAGTTCAGGAAAGGTCTAACCATTTCATATGAAAAAATATTCATTCAAAACGAAACTAGCTTATATCTCGGTTCTCCGACAAAACAGGTAATTAGTCTTTTTCAAGTCACACACTTACGAACTACAATCTCAGAAAATAAATATCACGCCATGAAAGTAAGAAAAGAAAAAAGATAAACCATCACAGATAGTTCATTTTTATTTCATACCTCGCCTTGGGATTTCCAATATGATAAACTTGGTACTATAGAATAGAATCCTAGTACTTAAGTACTATAGCACTTTGGGTGTATGAGTAGCCCACGTAGAATGTTGTTTCAATAAATGGATTGAAAAGCGGTATAATGTTTGGGCTTCTATAGGGCTGAATCTATTCTGACCATAATGTTATATCCTTGAATATAGACAGATCGACAATCCCTTTCAACTCGCACTGAAAGCTTCAACTTAATTCCCTTAGTTGTATCTAGGATGCTGCTCAGAACTGCTTTTGACAGTTTGGATGCACATATCGTCTTTTGCTTTAGTTTTACCGAAAAAGTTGGGTCAAAAAAGGCCTAAAACTGAAAAGGAAATTTTATTAAAGCCAAAAAACTAGGGTGAAAATGTTTTTTTTCAATTGGCTGAAACCTCTATCTGAAACTTGTTGTGTCAAGAAGACGGCAATTTGAAAAATAAGAGAGAACCTTATTGCATATTACTATACCAGACTTTGCACCCTTTGGTAGTTTTATAATTACAACAGTTTCAATTTAAAGCAGTTTGGAACTCATGTGTTCTATGGGTCCAACCTTAGGGAATTGCTTGCAGCCCTTTACACCAAAAATTTCATCAGTTAAGGGCTGGGAGTAGATATCTATGTTCCATTTCTATGGAAGCACTAGGAACCACTAAAGCGCATCAGGTTGTATGAACTTTATCTAGGTCATCCCCTAGGGCACTCTTGCGGTTGAACGACCTTGAGGTTGAATGACCTTTATTGAGGTCATCCCCTAGGACGCCCTTGAGGTTGAACGAACTTTATCTAGGTCATTCTCTGTTGAGGTTGAACGAACTTTATCTAGGTCATTCTCTATTGAGGTTGAGCGAACTTTATAAAGGCTATTCCCCTAAGGCACTCTTGCATAATCTGGTTTTGGGTGTTAGGGAGCGCTCAAAGTTGAAACTAATAAAGATGTAGATGTCGAGAAAAGAATTTTAATAAAGAAATTCGGAACAATCCTTAGAAGTCCTTAGAAATCAGCTAGTGAGATGATTATGGGTATGAACTATCAAGGACCGCAACCACCAATAACTCTAACCACCAAAGGACCTCAACCTCCAAAGGCCCCCCTCCCTCCAACTTTTTGGGTCCCTCCCCCCTATTTTTTTTAACGTGGCAATTTTTTTCAACTTTTTTTTGCATGTCTTAGAATGACATGAAATATACTTAAAACATAAAAAATTCACATTTCATATTTTCGAAATACAAAATGGGAATGCTATAAATATGTTACTCAAGACTTTTACTATTAGAAAATAATGTTTGTAGTAGCACTTTTTTGGACTGAATTTTTTTGAACTTAGACATTATTCAACTTTTTTTTACATGTCTTAGAATGACATAAAACATACTTAAAACATCAAAAAAGTTCACATTTAATATGTTACAAATTCAAAATGATAAGGATATAGAAATGTTAGTCGTGACTTTTACTATTAGAAAAATTATGTTTGTAGTGGCACATTTTTTACTGAATTTTTTTTGATCTTTTCAACTTTATTCAAACTTTTTTTGAATAAGTTGAAATTATTCAACTTTTTTTACGTATCTTAAAATGGCATGAAATATGCTTGCGCCTGTACCAATCGTACTCTATGCTTGCTCATATACACGATGCGGCTTTCCCACTTGTGCTCTATGGCAGGTTATCGACACTACCTATTTTACTGCATGTCTTAAATCAGTAATTTTACGTAGTAGAAGGATAAACACATAGGTCTTATCTTTAAAAAAACAGTGGAAATGTTGCATTTTAAGAAAGTGTGTTCACATGATAGTGTTATTGTAGCATTGAATGTTGACAAGGATAAGTATTTGAACTATGAAACAAGTTCAAGTTTTAGCACTATCGGAAACGTATGCGTGCATTGTCATGACAGTAAGGAATTAAATTTCTTTGGAGTACCAAAACAGTTCAACTCTTATGATATTGGATGTGCGAGATTGAGATCTCCGGCGATGATTGCACTCAAAGAGAATGCCAACATAAAATAATAGTTAATGAAGAGGGACATCTTCTTGCTAGCGCTTGTGGTAAGATGTTACCCAGTGTTAAACCCTATCGTCAGCTTCCAGGTATTCACATTCAACGAAAGGTCAAAAGAAGACAGGCGAAATCAAAGAAAGTTGTTCAATGATGCTAATAATGTATAATAATGTGTGTAACACATTTTTATATATGTTTTCTACATGTCATTATTTCAGTAAAAATATATTATACATTGCGTTGTTACGCAATCATTATTTTTTGGGTATGCTAGAACGTTAAACGCTTAGAAATTCTATTAAAAAGTTGGATATATAAGAAAAGAAATTTTCAGAAATAAAGATACTACTACTAGCAGGCTCATAGGGGAATATATTTGAAAATGATATAGGTTAAAATAAATTTTACCAAAGTCTGAGAGATATGAGCTGAATTTTTTTTCTCAAAAATCTCCACAGACAAGCAACCACCCGTCCAGACACACAGACAGGGAGAGTTTTCAGTTTTCAGAAACAGAAATATCCACTTTTAAAGTACATCTGATTTTATTAATAATATTTTAATTTTAATAAAGTCATAACAAACTCTTTCTTGAATTCGCCTCTTGGATACACAATACAGACATATCATTCAAGAAACTATGAAAACATTTTAAGTAAGTAACAAACTCTTGTTTTTAAATTCACCTTTTGGAAACACAATACAGAAAAATCATTCAAGAAATTATGAAAAAGTTGTAAGTAAGTAACAAACTCTTTCTTGAATTCACCTCTTGGATATAAAATACAGACATTTCATTCAAGAAATTATGAAAAACTGTAAGTAAGTAACAAACTCTTGCTTGAATTCACCTCTTGGATACACAATACAGAAATTTCATTCAAGAAATTATGAAAAACTGTAATTAAGTAACAAACTCTTGCTTGAATTCACCTCTTGGATACAAAATACAGAAATTTCATTCGAGAAATTACGAAAAAATTGTGATTTCCACGCTGAAAAAATTGTAAGTAAGTAACGATCTCTTTCTTGAATTCACCTCTTGGATACACAATACGGAAATTTCATTCAAGAAATTATGAAAAAATTGTAAGTAAGTAACAAACTCTTTATTGATTTCACCTCTTGGATACACAATACAGAAATTTCATTCAAGAAATTATGAAAAACTGTAAGTAAGTAACAAACTCTTGCTTGAATTCACCTCTTGGATACACAATACAGAAATTTCATTCAAGAAATTATGAAAAACTGTAATTAAGTAACAAACTCTTGCTTGAATTCACCTCTTGGATACAAAATACAGAAATTTCATTCGAGAAATTATGAAAAAATTGTAATTTCCACGCTTCATTTGCATGCAATACATACCGAGAATTTTATGACTCCTCCCCGCAATGAATTCGACAGGTTTTATGGCTCCACCACACTATATATTCAGATGGTTTTAGGACTCATCCCCCATAGCCGTAAGTCCTTTTAACCTTGAGCAAAGGTATAAAAGTTTGATTGAGTGCTTCTCTACTTAAATACTACATTAGTAGCTTCCAGGATGATAGGACTATATGACACAGAATTTATCGGTTTGAAAAAATCATCTCGCGGTGTTATATTTGAATGCACGTTTTTGTTACTGTCTATGGAACTCGAAGAAATTGACTGTTATCATTGGATAGTGAACTGTAATATGTTTGAGCATTATAAAAGTTTGTGGAGTAGTACATTACGCCGTGTACACTGACTGGGATTCTACGATAGAGCGATTACACCACATAATAAAAGTAGACGAGAACTGAGAAATGCTCAGGAAGAGTTCAGTGAAATTTGCAGCTTTTTCGGGGTTGAAGCACTGTTCTAGTCTTTATTCTTTAGAATAGTTCTATTCATTCATGAAATTATGAAAAAATTGTAAGTAAGTAACGATCTCTTTCTTGAATTCACCTCTTGGATACACAATACGGAACTTCCATTCAAAAAATTATGAAAAAATTGTAAGTAAGTAACAAACTCTTTCTTGATTTCACCTCTTGGATACACAATACGGAAAATTCATTCATGAAATCATGAAAAATTGTAAGTAAGTAACAATCTCTTTCTTGAATTCACCTCTTGGATACACAATACGGAAATTTTATTCAAGAAATTATGAAAAAATTGTAAGTAAGTAACAAACTCTTTCTTGAATTCACCTCTTGGATACACAATACAGAAAGTTCATTCAAGAAATCATGAAAAAATTGTAAGTAAGTAACAAACTCTTTCTTGAATTCACCTCTTAGATACACAATACAGAAATTTCATTCTAGAAACTATAAAAATAATTGTAAGTAAAAACATCACACAATTCAACGAATAAATTTCAAAATAAACTTTGAAACATCAACAGAATGTAACAGTGACAAGGTAAGCCACGACACAACATTACAACAATAATATAGCCCTAAGAAAGAGAGATGAACAGGATTCTTTTTAGAGTTAGAGACATATTAAGGGGGAATTTATCAAAATTCAGTCAGACACAGACACTAATGCCAGGCTCACAAGTGGTGTAATAGAGTCTAAAATAGATGGAACATAATAGACACTTTGAAACATGTCTTTTTGTTCAAGAATTGATGGAGGAAACATTGCAGTTAAACCTTCTCCTTTAACTCGAGGCTATGACATTTGTGAGCAATAAATGGGACCAAGAACCTATAGTAAAAACCTTATTGAACTTTGTCTGCAACCACTAGGATATACCCCTCCCCCCGACCTTTACTATTGCAAGAAAAACGTACTGGTCTTAAACGACAGGATGTTAGACAAAAGATGTTTAATGGAAGGTGGTCAAAGGATTTCATCGATACGTAATAACTTTTAAAAACTGGATTCTTTTGGTTGACTATACTGACTAGGTTCAGTGTGCTTTCTGCGCATGTGTAGTTGGGAAATGGGAAAAGGGTAATTTTCCCATAGATGAAAACAGAAGGCACTTTGAAACATGTTCTTTTGTTCAAGGAGTTGATAGAGGAAACTTCGCAGTGAAACCTTTTGCTTTAACTTGAGACTATGACATTTGTGAGCGATACATGGGGGTCAAGAAGCTATAGTCAAAACTAGATTAATAATCCTCTACAATCACCAAGATATACCTCCCAAGCATTACTATCACAAGAAGAACGTACAGGTCTTAAATGAGCTGTATCGATGAAATCCTTTGGCCACCTTCCATTAAACATCCTTAGTCTAACATCCTCTCGTTTAAGACCAGTACGTTTTTCTTGCAATAGTAAAGGTCGGGAGGTATATCCTGGTGATTGCAGACGAAGATCAATATGGTTTTGACTAAAGCTTCTTGATCCCCTGTATCGCTCACAAATATCATCGCCTCCGGTTAAAGTAAAAGGTTTCACTGGAATGTCTCCTCCATCAACTCCTTGAACAAAAGAACATGTTTCAAAGTGCCTTCTGTGTTCACCTATAGGAAAATTACCCTTTTCCCATTTTCCAACCACACATGCACAGAAAGCACACTGAACCTGGCCACTATAGTCAACAACAAAATATACAGCTTTTACAGGTTCTTTGGTATCGATTTAATCCTTTGACCACCTTCCATTAAACATCCTCAGTCTAACATCCTCTCGTTTAAGACCAATAAATTTTTCCTGCAATAGTAAAGGTCGGGGGGGGGGGGGTATATCCTAGTGGTTGCAGCCGAAAATCAATATGGTTTTTACTATTGCTTCTTGATCCCATGTATCGCTCACAAATGTCATAGCCTCCAGTTAAAGGAGAAGGTTTCACTGGAGTATATCCTCCATATACTCCTTGAACAAAAGGACATGTTTCAAAGTGTCTATTATGTTCCATCTATTTTAGACTCTATTACACCCCTTATGAGCCTGGCAGTAGTGTCTGTGTCTGACTGAATTTCGATAAATTCCCCCTTAATATGTCTCTAACTCTAAAAAGAAACCTGTTCATCTCTCTTTCCTAGGGCTATATCATTGTTGTAATGTTGTGTCGTGGCTTACCTTGTCACTGATACATTCTGTTGATGTTTCAAAGTTTATTTTGTTATTTTTTTGTTTAGTTGTATTACGTTTTTACTTAAAATCTTTTCATAGTTTCTTGAATGAGATTTCTGCATTGCGTATCCAAAAGGCGAACTCAAGAAAGAGTTTGCTACTTACTTACAATTTTTTCATAATTTCTTGAATGAAATTTCTGTATTGTGTATCTAGGAGGTGAATTCAAGAAATAGTTTTTTACTTACTTACAATTTTTTCATAATTTCGGGAATGAAGTTTCCGTACTGTGTATCCAAGAGGTGAAATCAAGAAAGAGTTTGTTACTTACTTACAATTTTTTCATAATTTCTTGAATGAAATTTCTGTATTGTGTATCCAAGAGTGAATTCAAGAAAGAGTTTGTTAATTAATTACATTTTTTTCATAATTTCTTGAATGAAATGTCTGTATTGCGTATCCAAGAGGCGAATTCAAGAAAGAGTTTGTTACTTACTTACAATTTTTTCATAATTTCTTGAATGACATTTCTGTATTGTGTATCCAGGAGGTAGATTCAAGAAGGAGTTTGTTACTTACTTACAATTTTTTCACAATTTCTTGAATGAAATTTCTACATTGTGTATCAAGACGTGACTTCAAGAAGGAGTTTGTTACTTACTTACAATTTTTTCATAATTTCCTTAATGAAATTTCTGTATTGTGTATCCAAGAGGCGAATTCAAGAAAGAGGTTGTTACTTGCTTACAATTTTGTCATAATTTCTTGAATGACATTTCTGTATTGCGTATCCGGGAGGCGAATTCAAGAAAGAGTTTGTGACTTACTTACAATTTTTTCATAATTTCTTGAATGAAATTTCTGTATTGTGTATCCAAGAGATGGATTCATGAAAGAGTTTGCTACTTATTTACAATTTTTCATAATTTCTTGAATGAAATTAAATAAAAAACACACGTTTTATTAACTGAACGTAAGAAACGACGTTAAAACTTAAAACGAACAGAAATTATTCCGTATATGAAGGGAACTTGTTTAATTTTATTTACGAACGATTTTATTAGTAATAAATATGCGTAACTTACGAATTAACTTACGTAACGAACTTCTATATTCATAAATTTTTAACACGTATATTAGGGGGTTCGCCCCCTAGTTAATACCCTGCTCTTTAAGCTAAAGTTCGAATTTTTTTCCAATTCTTTAAAAATGACCCCTTAATTACAATCAGTTGATCAGTTGAAAAATATTGTTTTTTTATTTAATTTCTGATCTTTTTCTTTAATAATGCTGGGAAATCCGGCACTCCCTTCATAGCAATATCCCTTCCTCCATGAAAACTTCGTTCATGGAAAGATCCTCCCATATAGCCCCCGACCCATCCCTCCCCCCAACTACCAGACAAATCACCCCTAAAACGTCTGTAAACTTCCCAATAACCAATACTATATGTTAACATTGAGTAAAGTTCATAACTTTCAGCCCTCCCCCGGGGACTTTGGGGGATTAAGCCATCCTAAAAGACATTTTTATCATATTTTCGACCATGCTGAACAAAATGGCTATCTCAAAATTTGAATCTGGTGACTTTGGGAAAAAATTAGCGTCGGAGGGGGCCTAGTTGCCCTCCATTTTATTTGGTCACTTATAAAGGGCACTAGAACTTTTAATTTCCGTTCCAATGAGCCCTCCCACGATATTTTAGGACTATTGGGTCGATAAGATCGCCCCTGGGAAAAAAACAAATTAACAGGCATCCGTGATCTTTCTTCTGGCAAAATAGGAAAATTCCACATTTTTGTAGATAGGAGCTTGAAACCTCTACAGTAGGGTTCTCTGATACGCTGAATATTATGGTCTGATTTTCATTTCGGTTCTATATTTTTTAGGGGGTATTTCCCCCTTTTTTCTAAAATCAGCCAAATTTTCTCAGGCGCGTAACTTTTAATGGGTATGATTAAACTTGATGAAACTTATATATTTGAAATCGGAATTAAAATCTGATATTTTTGATGCATCTATTGGTATCAAAGTTCCGCTTTTTAGAGCTTCGGTTACCATTGAGCCGGGTCGCTCCTTACTTACAGTTCGTTACCACGAACTGTTTGATTTCCGTATTGTGTATCCAAGAGGTGAATTCAAGAAAGATTTTGTTACTTACTTACGATTTTCTGAAAATTTCTTGAATGAAATTTCTGTATTGTGTATCCAAGATGCGACTTCAAGAAAGAGTTTGTTACTTACTTACAATTTTTTCATAGTTTCTTGAATGAAATTTCTGTATTGTGTATCCAAAAGGTGAATTCAAGAAATAGTTTGCTACTTACTTACAATTTTTCATAATTTCTAGAATGTAATTACCGTATTGTGTATCCAAGAGGTGAATTCAAGAAAGAGTTTGTTACTTACTTACAATTTTTTCATAATTTGTTGAATGAAATTTCTGTATTGTGTATCCAAGAGGTGAATTCAAGAAATAGTTTGCTACTTACTTACAATTTTTTCATAATTTCTTGAATGAAATTTCTGTATTGTGGATCCAAGAGGTGAATTCAAGCAAGAGTTTGTTACTTATTTACAATTTTTTCATAATTTCTTGAATGAAATGTCTGTATTTTATATGCAAGAGGTGACTTTAAGAAAGAGTTTGTTACTTACTTACAATTTTTTCATAGTTTCTTGCATGAAATATCTGTATTGTGTTTCCAAGAGGTGTATTCAAAAAAGAGTTTGTTACTTACTTACAATGTTTTCATAGTTGCTTGAATGAAATTTCTGTATTGTCTATCCAAGAGGTGGATTCAAGAACGAGTTTCTTACTTATTTACAATTTTTTGATAATTTCTTGAGTGAAATGTCTGTATTGCGTATCCAAGAGGCGAATTCAAGAAAGAGTTTGTTACAACTTTTTTAAAAATCAAATATTATTAATAAAATCGGATGTACTTTAAAAGTGGATGCTCCTGTTTCTGAAAACTGAAAAATCTCTCTGTGTGTGTGTCTGGATGGATGTTTGCTTGTTTGTTTAGATTTCTTAGAAAAATTCAGCTCATATCTCTCAGACTTCGGTAAAAGTTATTTTAACCTATCTCATTTTCTAATATATTCCCCTATGAGCCTGCTAGTAGTAGTATCTATATTTCTAAAAACTCCTTTTTCTTATATTTCTAACTTTTTAATAGATATTCTAAACGTTTAACGTTCTAGCATACCGTAAAAATAATGATGGCGTAACAAAGTAATGTAAAGTATATTTTTAATGCAATAATGACATGTAGAATATTAATAAAAAAATATGTTTCACACATTATTATGACATTATTAACATCATTGAACAACTTTCTTTGTTTCTTTGATTTCGCCTGTCTTCTTTTGACCTTCTGTTGAATCCTAATACCCGGAAGCTGACGATAGGGTTTACATAGGTATACATATAGGGTTACACTGGGTAACATGTTACCACAAGCGCTAGCAAGAAGATGTCCCTCTTCATCAACTATTATTTTTATGTTGGCATTTTCTTTGAGTGCAATCATCTCCGCAGATCCCAATCTCACATATCCAGTATCATAAGAGTTGAATTGTTTTGGTACTCCAAAGAAATTTAATTCCTTACTGTCACACGCATACGTTTCCGATAGTGCTGCCACTTGTACTTGTTTCATAGTTCAAATACTTCTCCTTGTCAGCATTCAATGCCACAATAACAGTATCATGTGAGCACACTTTTTTAAAATGCTCCATCTTCACTTTTTTATAAAGATAAGACCTATGCGTTTATCCTTCCACTACGTAAAAATAACTGATTTAATACATGTAATAAACTAGGTAGTGTCGATAACCTGCCATAGACTACCAGTGGGAAAGCCGCATCATGTCTATGAGCAAGCATAGAGTACGATTGTTACAGATGCAAGCATATTTCATGTTATTTTAAGATACATAAAAAAAATTGAATAATATATAAGTTCAAAAAAAATTCAGTCCAACAAAAAAGAAGTGCTACTACAAACATTATTTTTCTAATAATAAAAGTCACGACTAACATTTTTATATCATTCCCATTTTGTATTTCGAAAATATTAAATGTGAATTTTTTATGTTTTAAGTATATTTCATGTCATTCTAAGACACGTAAAAAAAAGTTGAATTATGTCTTAAGTCCAAAAAAATTCAGTCTAAAAAAGTGCTACTACAAACATTATTTTTCTAATAGTAAAAGTCTTGAGTAACATATTTATATCATTCCCATTTTGTATTTCGAAAATATTAAATGTGAATTTTTTATGTTTTAAGTATATTTCATGTCATTCTAAGACACGTAAAAAAAAGTTGAAAAAAATTACCATGCTAAAAAAATTGGGGGGAGGGGCCCAAAAAGTTGGAGGGAGGGGGCCCGTTGCTGGTTGTGGATAGGGTTCCTTGGAGGTTGGGGAGAGGGGGCCCATGAAGGTTGAGGTCCTTGATGGTTCAAACCCATAATAATCTCACTAGTTGATTTCTAAGGATTTCTAAGGATTGTTCTGAATTTCTTTATTAAACTTCTTTTCTCGACATCTACATCTCTAGTAGTTTCTACTTTGAGCGCTCCCTAACGTCCAAAACCAGATTATGCAAGAGTGCCTTAGGGGAATAGCCTTGATAAATTTCGCTTAACTTGAATAGAGAATGACCTAGATAAAGTTCGTTCAACCTCAAGAGTCCCCTAGGGGATGACCTAGATAAAGGTCATTCAACCTCAAGAGTGCCGTAGGGGATGACCTAGATAAAGTTCATTCAACTTGATACGCTTCAGTGGTTCTTAGTGCTTCTATAGAAATGGAACATAGATATCTACTGCTGGGCACATGTATCTGACTTCGGGAGCTGATTTCCAAATCAGTGCCAATTTTAAAATAAATTGGCGTGTATTTGAGCTTGAAAAATTTTCTAGTTTTCGGTGCCGATTTACAAAATCAGCGCCGATTTTCATCATGGTCATCACAAAAAAATGGGATAGTCATCCACAAATAAATAGTCATCCAGAGATGTCTATGGTGAAAGACCCTGCTACTGAGCTGAAAACTAAACTGAGAACTAAGCTGAGATCAATCTTGCAACCATTAATTAACTCCAGTTGACTATTTTTGTCCATGGTTTTTTTTGAAAATTACGCGCAATAAAATTTTCTTTCAACAAATTTTTCTTACCGCTATCCTTTGTCCGCTGAAACTGAAATCGGTTCCCGAAATCAGCTACGTGTGCCGAGCTCTTTAGCTGTTTTAAAAATGCAGCTGTGTGAATGCCGTAATTAGGGATTCTTAAGGTTCGCTAGGGAATTTCAGATAGTCACATTAGACCTTTCACAAGTTAGCTTTTAATTACAGAAGCGGCAGTGTGAACTTAGGGAGAAAATGACGTGTTTTAAATTCTCAGCCTCAGGGAATTGCAGTTAATTACACCAGACATTAAAGCAAATTAGCTGTTTTACATATGCAGCTCTGTGAAAAAGTATTTTGGAAATCATGTGTTCTAAGGACTCCAGCCTTAGGGAATTGCAGTTAATGACACCAGACATTTCACCAATTACCTGTTTTACAAATGTAACTATGTGAGCCTAAAGTGTCAAGGTAATTGTGTGTTCTAAGATTCCAGCCTGATTAGATTTCCTTTCAGTACACCAGACATTTCACCGGTGGGCTGTTTTACAAATGCAGCAGTGTGAACTTAAAGCAGGAAATCATGGTTAAAAAGGTCCTAGGAAATTTCTGCTCAATAAACCACACATTAAACCGACTAGCTGCTTTACACCAGATTAAAATACAACTGTGAATTTAAGCATGTAGGTAATTTATGATAAGCTCCCAGTCTTAATGAAATTCAGTAGCAATGTAAAAAGATAAAGACCTCTACTTGTTGTTCAGCGATCAAATACAACATTAATTTAAAGATAAAAATGTAAGGGTAAGATTAATCGATTTGGCTTGCGAACGGCTTGAAATTTAGTATTACAGCATCAGTAAATAAAACGTAATAAAATAGCCTTTCTATAGATTTTGAAAGGAAACATTTCCTTGAAGGAAACGTGGGAGGAAAATATTTTATGGAGGACCTGTAAACAATTTAAGATATCAAGGAAGGCTGAATGAATGAAAATAAAGCGCCTTTTTTATTTACTATTTGGTACAGGGTGGTTGAAGATAGAATGCAAATGTAGAAAAGTAAAAGATATTTACACATCAAAGGACTATAAATAACAAGAGGCACAGAAGATATTAACTTCTTAAGGATTTGAAAACAAAATTATCGACAATACTATGATCGTTGTCTCGATGTAATCAACCATGTTCAAGAAAAATGCGTGCCTCGGAACATAAAAAACCCGCTAAGGAATAGGGAAGGAGCTGACACATTAATCATTCCTCCTCCCTTCCCTTAAGTCCCCAATTTTAATCAGGAAGTTGCTTCAATCAGACAATTTAAGATATCTTAGGGTGACGTCGAAATTCTACTCCAAAAGGAGCGCCTTAGCTCCGCCTTCGAGTTCAACTGAGATAGACCTTCGCAATCGCCTCGATTGACCAAAACAAACCCAGTTGACGAAAGCATTCGCTTTGATTCAGACCAAATTAAATAATGAGTGATAGTGAGTTAGTGATTGGATTGTTGGACAATTTAGTCGTTGAAGATTATGATCGTGAGAGGCGTGGCAGGCAATATAAAACTCATTCGCGTCGCAGAATACTCTCAAGTGAGAGTGATAGCGATCAAACAAATGGCTCTCGGAGCCCAGAGTTTCAAACTCGTGCTCGGTATGGCTCTCGAAACGTAGAAACTCGAAAGGGGCTAATTCAATTTGGGATTCAAACTTCTAGTACCCTTTTTAATAGTCGAAAGTGATAGGAGGGCAACCATCCCCCGTGCCCATCATTTTCCCAAACACATACAATCAAAATGTTGAGATAGTCATTTTGTTCAGCGTAGCTGAATGGCTCAGTAATTATGTCTTTGAGGATGGCCCCCACCCCTATACACCGACAGCCCTCAGAGCAAGGGTTGTAAGTTATGCCTCGGGGACATACAAGGTTTTTATGGAAGGGGTGATTGTGTGAGCTTTACAGGAGACTCGTTTGATAGGAAATTTAAAGTTCTAGTTCCCTCGAGTCGAAAGTGATGGAGGCAACTAGCCCCCCTACTTGACATCCTTTTTTGCCCAAACGCAACATCAATTATCAGATAGCCATTTTGTTCATACTAGACCAAATAACATATAACAATGCCTTCAGGGTGGACAGCCTCCCCCCAGAAACCAGGGGTAAGGGTTGTAAGTTATGCCCCCTGGGCATATAAGGTTTTTAGGGAACGGTGGTCATATAAATTTCGGATCGAATTGGGCTTATTTGATTGGAAGTTTGAAGTCCTAGTGCCCTTTTTAAGAGTCAAAAACGAATGGAGGATGACCAGCCCCTCCCCCACGAGCCTATCATTCCCAAAAACACATCCGATCAAAATTTTAAGGAAGCTATTTCTTAGCATTGTTGAAAAGTCAAGTAATTATTTCTTGGGGATGTCATCCTTTCCACAGTCCTCAGGGCAGAGGCTGTAAGTTAGGCAATTCGTTCATTGTTTATATTTAGTATATATTAAGTAAAAAAAACATTTTTTTTTAACTGAAAGTAAGGAGTGACATTAAAACTTAAAACGAACCGAAATTATTCCGTATATGAAAGGGGCTGTCCCCTCCTC
Organism: Artemia sinica; assembly: GCA_027921565.1. Classification (NCBI taxonomy): domain Eukaryota; kingdom Metazoa; phylum Arthropoda; class Branchiopoda; order Anostraca; family Artemiidae; genus Artemia; species Artemia sinica. The sequence continues at coordinate 236,518 of JAPEVW010000027.1, read as the reverse complement.
AACTCCTCACTCTTTACGCTAAAGTTTTTTATTGCTTTAAAAAATAAAGTTGTGAGCCAGAGTCAAACTCTCAAAGTCAAAATGACTTTGAGAATGACCCCCCCCCCATAAACCTCAGATCAATGGTTGTAAGTTATGCCCTGTGGGGACATAAGGTTTTTCATAGGAAGGGGCTCATTTGATTGGTGATCAGAAGTTCTACTGGCCTTTTTAACAGTCGAAAGGGATTGGAGGTCATCCAGCCCCCCCCCCTCCATACACCAATTATTTCCCCAAACACATTCAATCATAATTTTTGAGATAGCCATTTTGTTCAGTGTAGTTAAAAGGTCCAGAAATTATGTCTTTGAGGATGACTCCCCCCCCCCTACAGCCTTAAGTCAAGGGTTGTAAGTTACACCCTGGGAGCATATAAGGTTTTTTATAGAAATGATGGTTGTATAAACTTCAAAGTGAGTTCATTGGATTGGTAATCAGAAGTTATAGTGCTCCTTTTAGGAGTTAAGTGATCAGAAGGCAAATACCCCCCCCCCCCCCCCCCACACACACACGTCGTATTTTCCAGACACGCATCTGATAGAAATTTTAAGATGGCCATTTGTTGTCGCAGAAACTTCGAAAAGTGCTCAGTCCATTGATAACTGAAAGGACTAGTACTTTCTTTAATAGTCAAAAGTGATTGGAGGGTAACCATCCCCCCCCTACGCCCATCATTTCCCCAAACACTTCCAGTCAAAATTTCGAGATATTTATTTTGTTTGACGTAGTTTAAAAGTCCAGAAATTATGTCTTTGAGGATGAAAACCCTCTCATGGTCCTCAGAGCAAGGGTTGTAAGGTACGCCCCGAGGGCATTTAAGGTTTTTATGGAAATGGGGTATATAATTCGGAGGGGGCTCATTGGATTGGCAATCGGAAGTTGAAGAGCTATTTTTAAGAGTCAAACTTATTGGAGGGCAGCTATACCCCCCCCACCACGATATATTTTCCCCCGATGCATCCGATAGAAAATCTAAGATAGCCATTTGTTCAAAAGTAGTCCAAAGGTCCAATAACACGGCCTATGGGATTGAAACAACCCCCCAAAGTATGGGGATAACGGTTTTTGGTTATGCCCCCGGGGGATGTAAGTCTTTATAAAGAGATGGTCTTGTGAACTTTAGAGGAGGCTCATTTGATTGGAAATGCATACTTCTAGTTTTATTTTAAGAGTCAAGCGTGATGGAACAAAAATAGCGCCCCCCCCCCCTCTCCCTGATATCCTCTTTTCCCCAAACACATTCGATCGAAATTGTGAGACAGCCATTTTGTATCCAATATCCCAAAGAGAATATAACAATATCTTCAGTAATCAAATATAAGAAATATTTAGGCGGACGTTGAACTAAATAAAAAAAAATATGAGCACGTGAACTTTCAAAAAGGTGACAAAGCAATATCCCGAGAACAGCTTATATTATTAAGTTAGATCTTTAAGAGTAAGTTGTGGGGGATTTTGAACTAGCCAGAAAGCACTATGTGTATACTTTTAGTACTACAACTACAGTTACTGTAACTTAATGACGCTTAGAGGATTAAGAGAGAGATATTTATTCTAAACAAACAAACAATTTAACATAGGTTTAGTGGCCACCCCAAGAAGTAAAAACTTGTCCAAGGGGGTGGCAAAAATATACTAACATAACAAAACAATAAAAAAACGAAAAAAAATAATAACCTATCTATATCACAGTCCCCAAACAGCACCACAAACCCTAAACCTTAACAATTTCATTAAATTTGCTATCATATTCATAATCATCATCCCCAGGAGCCATAAAAATTTACCAATATCATTATTAAAAAAAAAAACAAAAAAAAAAAAAAAAAAAAAAAAAAAAAAAAAAAAAAAAAAAAAAAAAAAAAACATAAAATTCATTCTTACTAAAAAGCATCCCTTTAATTACTATCTTAAACGAAGAAATATCACCTATATTTTTTATATTTTGATCAAGATGGTTCCAACTTCTGATCCCCCTGTGAAGCAAAGAAAACATCGATCGGGCCGAAACTACCTGTGGAATATTAATCTCTGCAGATGACCTAGTATCATAATCATGGACAGAAGATCTCAGGTTAGCCAAGCTATCAAAACACGGGAGGTTTATACCCCTCTGAATCCTAAAAATGAATAGAAGTGTATACAACTCCCGTAATCCGGAAGCTGGCAGTATCTTCACCCGCTCATACACGTTTCGTACCGAATCCCGGGGTTGTAGGCCATCTAACAGCCGAACAGCGTTGTTTTGTAGAACTCGTATTGGCCGAGCAATAGAAGGAAATGTTCCAAGCCAAACGCTACTACAATACAATATGTATGGATGGATAAGGGAATAATAAAGAAGGCGCAAAACAAAAGAAGAAAAAAATGCTTAAGTTTTCTCATTACACCCAGGTTACGAGACACAGTTTTACAAACATAATGTACATGGCGCTTGAATGATAAAACATCATCAATATAAACCCCCAGGTACTTATAAGAACACACCCGCTTTAAAGCTCCATACTGCGTTGCAATATCCTGAATCCATGGATAAAAATCTGGCGAACGGGAAAAAATAACAAAATTAGTCTTACCCAGATTAATCTTTAATCTATTTACCCTCAACCAGGAATATAACCTTTCAATAGCATCTTTCATCGATGTCTGAAGTAATTCTTCTGTCTTCGCGGTACTAACAGCAACTGTGTCATCAGCAAATAATGACACCGTCTCATTCCTAAGGTAAAAAATCACTTTTTTACCCATTTTTATTTTAAAGAATAAATATCAGTATAGGTAAATTAAACTGACAATCCACGGTCATTTTTTTTCAGTAAAACCTAAGTTATGTTCTGGTTTTGAGAAGGCATAGGGCTCATCAGCCCTAGTAATGTTAATTTTTGCTCGTTTTGAGTTTGACTCGGCAATTTATAATAATTTCTGTTCGTTTTGAGTTTCATTTAATTGTTGATAGTGATTTGCGGTAGATTTACGGTTGGAAGATTATTTGACTTTATATCTGCCCATTTTTGGCTTAAAAGAGCTCTTTGCTTTTCTTTAGAAAACTTATTCTGTGGAAAGTTTTTCAAATTAATACAAATATACGACACCGTTATTCAGCCAGGGGGGAAGCCCCCCCCCCCTTATGGGCACCCTAGCTCAAGAATAAAGTGGGGTATTAATTTAGAACTTTCAGAGGATGGTAAAAGGGGAATCCCCAACCCTATTTGATAATAGTGTCTTGGACACTCATGCAAAATGTCTTCCTTCTTGCATTTTTGGGGGAATCTATGTGTCTCTTATTTTTTATGCTGATGACATTTTGAATGTCAGCCGCACAATGCAGCGAATTGAACAGAATTTCAAAATCCTCAATGATGAATATGGAAAAATCGGACTGTCTTTCAATTCTGAGAAAACCGAAGCTGTTCTTTTCAATTTGTCAATTCCCTCTACTTCTTTCCTAAAACTTGATGATTCTGTTATCAAACCGGCAGACCACATTCCATACCTGGGCCTTCCAATTGGCTCATCTATCGGCCACACTTGTCGTTTGCTGATATCTCACGCTGAGCGTAAAATTAGTAATTCTTAAGCTGGAATCATAAAAAGCAAACTACGCTTCAACCGTCACCTTCTAGCATCTATCTACAACGCCATAGCGCTTCCACATCTGCTTTACATTGCTCCTTTCTAGAATTTTTTACAGTCACAGATAAAAAGCACCTACGATCAATCTTCCTCAGATTTTTACAGTATCTTTTACATTTGCCTCCTTGGACAAGAAACCGTAAAATTGTCCATATGTGTAAGCTTGCAGACCCAAATATTAGTAATAACAAATCTTTATCCTGTTTTCAAAGAAATTTTCATCACCCATGGTCGTCAATTTGTCTGCAATATTTTTTTCATATTAATGTAATGTATGTAATGAAGAGTTTTTTGTCATGTATTTGACTTGTCAGTGTGTGTCTGTGTCCTTTTTTTTTCTTTTTGTTATCTTTAGTGATTACTCCGTCTATTGCATCTTTTTTGACTGGCAATAAATGAATAATACTACTAATAATGACAATATCTGTAGACCAAAAGGCATTATGTGCACGCTACTGCTAATACTACTATGACTGCTACATTTACTCCTACTATTACTACTTCAACTGCTACTTCTATTGAAACAGCTTGTAAAGGCAATACGTTAATACTACTACTGCTACTACAGTAGTATTACCGCTATTACTATTGATTAAATAAAAAAGAACAAGTTTTTTCAACTAAAAATAAAGAGCAACATTAAAGCTTCAAACGAACAGAAATTATTACATATATGAAGGGGATTGCCCCCTTCTCAACACCTCGCTCCTTATGCTAAAGTTTTATAGTACTTTTGAAAAAGCTTCTTATTGTTATAATTTAACGACCCTTGTTTTTCAGGAGTCGTTCTTAAAGAATTGTGAAAAAAAAATCAAACTTTAGCGTAAGGAGCGAGGTGTTGAGGAGGGGGCAACCCCCTTCATATGCGTAATAATTTCTGGTCGTTATTAGTTTTAATTTCGCTCATTACTTTCAGTTGAAAAGACTTGCTTTTTTATTTAATTTCTGATGGTTTTTAAGTAATGCCAGGAAATCTGGCCCCACTTCCACGGAAAAATCCCCTTCCCCACGGAAATATCCTCTAGACAATTTAATCCCGGTGAAAATTTACACCGGAAAATTACCCTTAACAACGCCACGTGTAAAATCGAGACAGAAAAGAGAAAGCAAGACATATAAATAGAATTTTTTATATTATTTCTGGCAAATTCCCCAAGTGTATAATTTCCCCTGACAAGTCTACCCTCTGGAAACTTCCCCGTCCATGGAAAATTCCCCACGTAGAACACCCCCCGCAGAAATTTCACCCCCCCCCCCCCCCCATCCGAAAATGCAAACATACTTCCCAATAACAAATACTACGCGTAAGCAATGAACACATTTTATAACTTAAAGATCTTTCCCTGAGGCTGTGGGGGTGTCAAGTTATATCCAAAGGCAAAGTTATTGGGCATTTCAAACTATGATGAACAAAACGGCAATTTCAAATTTTGATCGGACGATTTAGGGAAAAAAGGGGCGGGGGAGGCAGCCTAGTTGCCCTCCAATCTTTTGCGTCACTTAAAAAGAGCTCTAGAACTTTTAATTTCTGTTCGAATGACTCCTCTCAAGATATTCTAGGACCACTGGGTCAATACAATCATCTTCTGGCAAAAAAAAAAAAAAAAAAAAAAAAAAAAAAAAAAAAAAAAAAAAAAAAAAAAAAAAAAACACATTTTACAGATAGGAGCTTGAAACCTCTGCAGTAGGGTTTTCTGATACGCTGAATCTGATGGCGGTATTTTTTTAAGATTCTAAGACTGTTAGGGGTATTTTCCCCTTTTTTCAAAAATCAGGCACATTTTCTCAGGCTCGTAGCCTTTAATGCGTAACATTAAACTTAATTAAACTTATATATTTAAAATCAGCATAATCAGCTAATTTTTTGATATATCTATTAGTATAAAAATTCCGTTTTTAGAGTTTCGATTACTATTGAGCCAGGTCGCTCCTTATTTACAGTTCGTTACCACTAACTGTGTGATACTACTACTAGTAATACAAATACTACTACTGTGACTACTATTACAGCTATGCCTAAGGGTATGAAGGTGAATCTTTCAAAGGATTTTGGAGGAGGGGAAGATGAACGTAACCACAACGCGCCGTCTGTATAAAGGTTTTCAAAAAGGCGTAACAGCAATATCGTAGAAACAGTTTGGTGTGTGAAATTAAAACTAACAGGGCTGGTTTTGGGGGATGTAGAACTAACCAAAAGAAAATTCTTGCATCCTAATCCTACTGTTTTTACTCATAATTAATTAAAAAAACTTTTTCCATAAAATAAGTTTTTCAAAGAAAAGTAAAGAACTCCATTAAACAAAAAATGAGCAAAAATAAAATCAAATAATCTACCAAGCGTGGAACTACCACAAATCAGCATCAATAAATAAATGAAACCCAAAACGAACAGAAATTACAATAAATAGCCGAGTCAAACTCAAAACGAGCAGAAATTAACATCAGTTGGGCGCAAACCCCCTATGCCTTCCCAAGGCCAGAACAAAATTTGCTCTTTACTGAAAAAAATATAAATGTTTTTACTTTTATAACTTTAATAAATCAAATAAGATTAACATCTTGATTGCTAAATATCAGTATATATATATTAAACTGACAATGCACATTCATTTTTATTTTTTCAGTAAAGTGCAAATTTCGTTCTGGCCTTGGGAAGGCATAGGGGTTTTGCGCCCAACTTATGTTAATTTCTGCTCGTTTTGAGTTTGACTCGGTTATTTATTGTAATTTCTGTTCGTTTTGGGTTTCATTTATTTATCGATGCTGAATTGCGGTAGTTTTGCGCTTGGTAGATTATTTGATTTTATTTTTGCTCACTTTTTGTTTAATGGAGTTCTTTACTTTGAAAAACTTATTTTGTGGACAAGGTTTTTTTAATTAATTTCTGTTCGTTTTATATTGACATAGTCTTTTCAGGGAAAAAGAAAATAACACTTTAAATCTTTTCGTTTTTTAAGACTTTTTAGTTTGGCCTGCTATTTGAGTAGTGATAGGTTAATCTATTCAGGAGGGGTGTCCCCCCATGTAGCCATAACAGTTTCAGAACGGGTGTCCCCCATGTAGCTATAACAGTTACAAGCGGGGTGTCCCCCCATGTAGCTATAACAGTTACAAGCGGAGTGTCCCCCCATGTAGCTATAACAGTTTCAGGAGGGGTGTCCCCCCATGTAGCTATAATGATAAGTAGCGCACAGTCCCCCCATATAGCTATAATGATAAGTAGCACACTGTCCCCCCATATAGCTATAACAGTTTCAGGAGGGCAGGTAGCCAATGTAGCTATAACAATTTCAGGAGGGCAGGTAGCCAATGTAGCTATAACAGTTACAACGGGGGTGGTAGCAAATTACTGTGTTAATCCGTTCAGCGAGACAGATAGGAAATTACTGTATCAATTAAAGGTAGGGGCCAGGTGGGACATTACTGTGCCAATCTAAGGTATCAGACAGATAGAAATCACCCCGCCTTAAAAAACTCATATCTTTGCTTGTTTTTTATATTGTAATAATAATCAGCAAACCATGAAAATTCGTGTTGTTCACGAAACAATGATTTTGATATTAAATTCCATGTTTCTGATAGAGTCATGGCTGTTCACATAGCATGCATACATCGATGGTTCTTTTCATGGTATGATTGAATGAAGTTGATGGCTATGAAATTCTGTCTATCTCATTGTACTCTAATGATGATATTTTTCTTTTCCAACGGTACGATTTTTTAAATTCTAAGTATCTTCCCATTGATTTTTATGAAATTTGTGTTTGATATAGGAATCGAACATGAGACCCGTGATTTCCTAAGGTAAAAGAACGACACCTTAATCGACTGAACCAACAAGCCATTGAACATATTATGATTTTAGAAATACATCCAGTTTATTGTTTGAGGGACATTGCCCGACTGATGTTAAGCGTCACAATATCGTAACAAGTTCATTCCATTGAACTGGAACAAGTTCAAGCACATTGGATTTATCAATTGGATTTTTGATAGGTGTTAAAAGTGATCTGTTTCGGGCCATTTTTCGGCATCTTCGTGAGAATATACACACCACGATGATTTGAGATGCATACTAGACAATTTCTTCTGATGCTTGGGCCCCAAGTCCTACCCCCATCCCTACACCCTATCCCTCCATCCCCCCTCCCTCCCTCCTTTACCCCCTCCCTCCCCCCGGTTCATCCTTTTTTTTATGTTTAGCCTTGAACACGGGTAAAAAAACTCTGATGATGAGTTATTTTCTCAGTTCAAAAAACAATCCTTAGAAATCCTTGGAAATCTAGTAGTGAGGTGATTATAAGTATGAACCCTCAAGGATCATAAGCACCATTGACCCTAACCACCAACGACCTCAACCTCAGAAGCCTAGCCCCTCCTTCTAATCCCACCTCCCTCCCTCCAACCCCCCCCCTCCCCCCCAACCGGCAACTTTTTTTTCAACTTTCTTTACATCTAAGTCATATCAGAAAAATAGAATGACACTTTGATTTATATTTTTAAACATATTCTTGTGCATACCCATACTTATATTGATGAGGACTGATGGTTCTCATTCAATATTTTTTCATGAAAAAACAAACTAATTTTTTTCCAGGATTGGAAGGTGTGTAAACATGATAAAGTCATCGTTGCCTTGAATGCTGACAAAGAGATATATTTGAACTATGAAACAAGTAGTAGCGGAGATCTTATTGGGAATGTATGCCTACGTTGTCATGACAAGAAGGAGTTATATTCCTTTGGAGTACCCAAGAATTTCCATTTTACACATTCTGGATATGCGAAAGTATCATTTCCAGAGAATTTATTACTCAAAGAGAATGCCAACATAAAAATAATCGTCGACGATAGGGGACAACTCCTTGCTACTACTGCTGGTAACACATTGTTTGTTGATACATCCTATCGTCATCTTTCCGGTGTTACCATTTTAAAGCCATTTTAAAGAAGACAAGAAGAAGACAGGCATATTCCTGCACTAATATCATTAATCATATCTTGTCTATGTGCCAAAATTGTTATCTGTGTAAAAAAAAATGTTAAAATGGACAGTGAAATCACAGACAAAATAAAAAGGGCATTTGCAGACAGTATCATGAATGAATATAAAGATAAATTGATGGAAAATTCTTTTGTTCAAGGAGTTGATGGGGAAAACATTCCAGTGAAACCTTTTGTTTTAATTGGAGGCCATGAGATTTGTGAGCGATACATGGGGTCAAGAAGCTATAGTCAAAAATAGATTAATATTCATCTGCAATCACCATGATATACCTCCCAGCCATTACTGTCACAAGAAGAACATACCGCTCTTGAATACAAGGATGTTAGACCAAGAACGTTTTTATTCATAGATATTAATAAGGTGTACTATACTATGTGTCATTATTGGAATATAAAAAAAGTTCCTTTACAACAAGTTGTTGTTTCGTTTATTTGTTAGGGGCACACATTTTAGACAATGGAACGCATTTTTTATTAACTTCATTACATTGATATCTTTGAAATAAGAAATAAAATGGAATGTGCAACCTGGCCATTATTTTTTTTTTTTTTGATCAAGTAGAACAGAATACTTTTTGTGCTCTAGTTTGCTAGCAGTTTGAAGAGGAGAAAAATCAGTTTAAATATTTCACGAAGAGAAAAAAACCAAAATGAGCTTTGAAACATCTTCAGAATGTAACAGTGACAAGGTAAACCACGACAAAACACTACTGAAATATTCCAACTATTACATTTCAACGAAAAAAAAAATCCAAAATGAACTTTGAAACATCTTCAGAATGTAACAGTGACAAGGTAATCCACGACGAAAAACTACTGAAATATTCTAAATCTTACATTTCAACGAAACAATACAAAATGAACTTTGAAACATCTTCAGAATGTAACAGTGATAAGGTAAACCACGACGAAACACTACTGAAATATTCCAACTCTTATATTTCAACGAAAAAATCCAAATCGAACTCTGAAACATCAAGAGAATGTAACAGTGACAAGGTAGACCACGACAAAACACTACTGAAAGATTCCAACTCTTATATTTCAAGAAAAAAAAAATCCAAAATGAACTTTGAAACATCAAGAGAATTTAACAGTGACAAGGTAAACCATGACAGAACACTACTGAAATATTCCAACTCTTACATTTCAACGAAAAAAAAAATCCAAAATGAACTTTGAAACATTTTCAGCATGTAACAGTGACAAGGTGATCCATGACAAAACACTACTGAAATATTCCAACTTTTACATTTCAACGAAAAAAATACAAAATGAACTTTGAAACATCTTCAGAATGTAACAGTGATAAGGTAAACCACGACGAAACACTACTCAAATATACCAACTTACATTTCAAAGAAAAAATAAAATCAAAATTGAACTTTGAAACATCAAGATAATGTAACAGTGACGAGGTAAACCATGACAAAACACTACTGAAAATTTCCAACTCTTATATTTCAATGAAAAAAAAAATCCAAAATGAACTTTGAAACATCAAGAGAGTTTAACAGTGACAAGGTAAACCATGACAGAACACTACTGAAATATTCCAACTCTTACATTTCAACAAAAAAAAGTCCAAAATGAACTTTGAAACATCTCCAGAATGTAAAAGTGACAAGGTAAACCACGACAAAACACTACTGAAATATTCCAACTCTTACATTTCAACGAAAAAAAAATCCAAAATGAACTTTGAAACATCAATAGAATGTAACAGTGACAAGGTAAACCACGACAAAACACTACTGAAATATTCCAACTCTTACATTTCAACGAAAATAAAAAAATCAAAAATAAACTTTGAAACATCAGGAAAATGTAAGAGTGACAAGGTAAACCACAACAAAACACTACTGAAATATTCCAACTCTTACATTTCAACGAAAAAAAAAAATCTAAAATGAACTTTGAAACATCTTCAGAATATCAAACACAAACACACACACACGAACACACAAACACAAACACACACACACAAACACACACACGCACAAACACACACACAAACACACACATACAAACACACCCACATACAAACACACCCACATACAAACACACCCACATACAAACACACACACACAAACACACACACAAAAACAGACACACAAACACACACACAAACACACAAACACAAACACACACAAACACACAAACACACTAACACACAAACACACACACACAAACACACACACACAAACACACACACACACAAACATACAAAAACAAACACACAAACACAAAAAAACACACACACACAAACACACACAAACACACAAACACAAACACACAAACACACACACACAAACATACACACACAAACACACAAACACAAACACACTTACACAAACACACACACACGCAAACACACACAAGCACACACAAACACACACACACAAACAAACACACACACAAACACACACACACAAACACACACACATAAACACACACACACAAACACACACACAAACAAACAAACACACACACACACAAACACACACACACAAACACACACACACAAACACACACACACACAAACACACACACACACAAACACAAAACACACACTCAAACACACACACACACAAAAACACACACACAAACACACGCACACACACAAACAAACACACACACACAAACACACAAGCACAAACACACAAAAACACAAACACACAAACATACAAACACAAACACACACCCACAAACACAGACACACACAAACACACGCACACACACAAACACACACACACACAAACACACACACGAACCCACAAACACAAACACAAACTCAAACACACACACACACAAAAACACACACAAACACACACACACA
>JAPEVW010000027.1:172500-220000 GCA_027921565.1 Artemia sinica | reverse complement strand
ATAAACGAAACAACAAGTTGTTGTAAAGGAACTTTTTTTTATTCCAATAATGACACATAGTATATTACACCTTATTAATATCTATGAATAAAAACATTCTTGGTCTAACAACCTCGTATTCGAGAGCGGTATGTTCTTCTTGTGACAGTAATGGTTGGGAGGTATATCATGGTGATTGCAGATGAATATTAATCAAGTTTTGACTATAGCTTCTTGACCCCATGTATCGCTCACAAATCTCATAGCCTCCAGTTAAAGCAAAAGGTTTCACTGGAATGTTTTCCCCATCAACTCCTTGAACAAAAGAACATTCCATCAATTCATCTTTATATTCATTGATGATACTGTCTGCAAATGCCCTTTTTATTTTGCTTGTGATTTCACTGTTTATTTTAACATTATTTTTACACAGAAAACAATTTTGGCACGTAGAAAATATATGATTTATGAAATTAGTGCAGGAATATGCCTGTCTTCTTCTTGTCTTCTTTAAAATGGTGACACCAGAAAGATGACGATAGGATGTATCAACAGACAATGTGTTACCAGCAGTAGTAGCAAGGAGTTGTCCCCTATCATCGACGATTATTTTTATGTTGGCATTCTCTTTGAGTAGTAACTTCTCTGTAAATGGTACTTTCACATATCCAGAATGTGTATAATGGAAATTCTGGGGTACTCCAAAGGAATTTAACTCCTCGCTGTCATGACAACGTAGGCATACATTCCCAATAAGATCTCCACTACTACTTGTTTCATAGTTCAAATGTATCTCTTTGTCAGCATTCAACGCAACGATGACTTTATCATGTTTACACACTTTCCAGTACTGGAAAAAAAAATCAGTTCATTTTTTTCATGAAAAAATATTGAACGAGAACCATCAGTCCTCTTCAATATAAGTATGGGTATGCACAAGAATATGTTTAAAAATTTAAATCAAAAGTGTCATTCTATTTTTCTGATATGATTTAGATGTAAAAAAAAGTTGAAAAAAAAGTTGGGGTTGGGGGGGAGGGGGGGGAGGGATGGGTTGAGGGGGGAGGCTTCAGAGGTTGAGGTCATTGGTGGTTAGGGTCAATGGTGCACCTCTGCATTTCAAATCGAATGAGCCCTTTTTCAAGTTTTTACGACAAAGATTTCAATAAAAACCTTATATGCCCCCAGGGCATAACTTTATAACCCTCGCCCTGAGGGAAATCAACTACGCTGAACAAAATGGTTATCTCAAAATTTTTATTGGATGTGTTTGGGGGAACGCTGGGCGTGGGAGTTAGGGGGGGCTATTTGCCCTCCAATCACTTTCGACTATTAAAAAGGGAACTAGCCCTTTGAATTTCCAATCGAATCAGCTTTCCTTGAAGTTTCTACGACAACACCTTCTATAAGAACCTTAGATGCCCCCAGAGCGTTACTTAAAACCCTTGCCTTGAGGGCTGTAGGGGAGTACTCTCCTCAAAAACATATTTTCTATGCGGAAATCAACTGCGCTGAACAAAATGGCTATCTCAAAATTTTGATTGGATGTGTTTGGGGGAATGATGGGCGTGGGAGGGGGGGGGTTAGTTGCCCTCCAATCACTTTCGACTTTTAAAAAGGGCACTAGCCCTTTGAATTTCCAATCGAATGATCCTTTTTTGAAGTTTGTACGACAACGCCTTCCATGAAAACCTTATATGCCCCCAGGGCATAACTTAAAACCCTTGCCCTGAGGGTTTTGGGGGATTGTCCTCCTCAAAAACATATTTTCTATCTGGAAATCTACTATGCTGAACAAAATGGCTATCTCAAAATTTTGATTGGATGTGTTTGTGGGAATGATGGGAGTGGGGGGGGGGCTGGTTGCCCTCCAATCACTTTCGACTATTAAAAAGGGCTCTAGCCCTTTGAATTTCCAATCGAATGAGCCTGTTTTGAAGTTTCTATGACAACACCTTCTATAATAACCTTATATGCCCAAAGGGCATAACTTAAAACCCTTGCCCTGATGGTTGTGGGGGAGTTTCTTCCTCAAAAACATATTTTCTATCTGGAAATCAAGTACGCTGAACAAAATGCCTATCTCAAAATTTTGATTGGATGTGTTTGGGGGAATGATGGGCGTGAGGGGGGGGGCTAGTTGCCCTCCAATCACTTTCGACTATTAAAAAGGGAACTAGCCCTTTGAATTTCCAATCGAATTAGCTTTCTTTGAAGCTTCTACGACAACACCTTCTATAAGAACCTTATATGCCCCCAGAGCATAACTTAAAACCCTTGCCTTGAGGGCTGTAGGGGAGTACTCTCCTCAAAAACATATTTTCTATGCGGAAATCAACTGCGCTGAACAAAATGGCTATCTCAAAATTTTGATTGGATGTGTTTGGGGGAATGATGGGCGTGGGGGGGGGGGTTAGTTGCCCTCCAATCACTTTCAACTTTTAAAAAGGGCACTAGCCCTTTGAATTTCCAATCGAATGATCCTTTTTTGAAGTTTCTACGACAACGCCTTCCATGAAAACCTTATATGCCCCCAGGGCATAACTTAAAACCCTTGCCCTGAGGGTTTTGGGGGATTGTCCTCCTCAAAAACATATTTTCTATCTGGAAATCTACTATGCTGAACAAAATGGCTATCTCAAAATTTTGATTGGATGTGTTTGTGGGAGTGATGGGAGTGGGGGGGGCTGGTTTCCCTCCAAACACTTTTGACTATTAAAAAGGGCTCTAGCCCTTTGAATTTCCAATCGAATGAGCCTGTTTTGAAGTTTCTATGACAACGCCTTCTATAAAACCCTTATATGCCCAAATGTACCGGGAGTAAAACACGATGTATTTGAAATACCAAAATAAAGTTCCTTCTTTAATTCGGACTCCTATAATTCAGCTAAATCTAGTTTCAAAAACGAAAAAGTCCTTAATCAGCAAAGAAAAGAAACTGCAGTCTTTGGCTTTCGCTAAGACAGTGAGCAATAAGAAAAGTGCTACGCACAATATTTTTAAGGAAGTTTAAACGATAAGAACCGTGTGAACGCCTAAATCATCAAAAATATTTAAGACGTATTATTGGACGAGGGTTCGCGTCCTTGGGCCACGTAAGCCAATGGCAGGCAGTCCCTATAGCGCAGGACGAAAGAACTGCGCTTGGGAGTGGGGTAAATGTGCCTTTTTAATTTTAATCTCTATCAAGATTTGAAGCGATTAGTACCTTAGAACTGGAGAGATTCAGACGAATTTATTGTATTTTGGTCACCGTTATTGTCATAGAAGTGACTTGTTCCTGTGCAACTAAGCATGTAAGTTCAATAAATCTATTGTCTTTTTATATGTGTTTGTTTCTCTTATATGTCTGAGTCTAGTCCGATAGTGGGTAATTAGTTCGCAGGTCTCCAAGGTAAACGCTCCCAAAGGAATCTGATCTCCAGATAGCCCGAGAAGAAGAGGCCACGCTTTTTCATTCCTACAAGCATCAAAAGTTGTCATCGCCACAGCTTAGAAAGAGTTTCTAGCCCCTGCTAGCCTATAAGAATTCGTATCTCTTAAGCAAGATCTAATTGCGCCGTGGAAACAAAGCTTTGAGACGTCAAAATTTATAGTTCAATAATTCTTAATTCCTCGTAACTTTTAATGGATTAAATTAAGTGAAATAATTCAAAGATATTCAATATCAGCATTAAGATACAATTCGATTAATATGTATATTAGAGGAATTACGGCATCCGGTTCAAATGTAGGAAATAAGAAATAGGAAAAATAAACCTATGCCATTCATCTCTGATTTATTGAGAAAGCCGGGTTTTGTTTTTGATTAATAAGAATACGTTTGATTCAAAGATTAATTTTTCTATCACAAACCATAACAAATATTATCTTCAATATTTTTTCCATCGCTACAAATGGCGCGAGTCGGAAATTGGAGGAAAACTGCGAACTAGTTGGGCTATTTAAACTTTATAATTCAAATTTAATTTTTGGAAAGATACAGACATATAAGAAAATTGATTAGGCCTATAACCGATAGGCTACGATAGGAAACCCCTTATATCTCATAGGAGATAATAGCCTACCCCAAAATAGGTTAAGTAAAATTGTAAGTTGATATAAACGCAAAAAAAAAACATGGACGATCTAAATGAATTACTAATAGCGCAAAAGTTAGTCGCAAAAAATATAGAGATTGCAAAATCTATCCCGGAATACAATGGTCAATCAGATATTGACGAATTTAATATCCAATTGACCCAGTTTGTACAATTAACAAAAACAGACGTTGGAGAGTTAAAAGACATGCTGCTTCTACGATTAAGAGGCCAGGCCTTAACCTTTCTAAAATAGGTCGAACATACCATAGGAAATAACGCCAACTTGCCAATAAATACGGTTGATGACTTGTTAAAAGCATTCAAAGAGAGATTTATAGAAACCAGTTCAATAAATAAATTAAAACATGGAGTAGTGAACTTTGATTTTTCACAAAATATAAGGGAATATCTGGATAATATACGCATTTCTGTAGAAGCAAAATACGGAAGTGGTTCTGGGCAACTGTATGAAAAAGTCATACTAAATACCTTTTTGCAAGGGCTACCCCCAAAACTATATAGAGTAGTAATATCCAAGAATATTCAGACGTTGGATCTTGCAGTCCAAGAGGTAGAACGATTAATCGAAGTTGATAAAATGGTTGCTAATCATAGTAATGCAAAAATAAATAGCTTACGTGACTCAAACGCGAACCCAATCTTCAAGGGCGATCAAGCATCCCCCAATTTCTTTTCAAGGGATAACTCCCCAGTAGCACAAAGAAACAAAACGCCAGAACCCGCTAGGCAGAAAACAGTACGTTTTCAGCCCATTAACCCTACAATAAAAAGGTGCTATAACTGCAATCGTGTTGGCCACATAGCAAGAGAGTGCCACTACGTCACCAATCCCATACCAAGAAATGCTGTCGGTAATACGCAAAATTACGGTAACCATTTGTTCAGAAGAACAAATTTTAGCACCGGTCGTGCAATAGACTATAGCCAGGGGGGATTGCGCCAATCAGTACCTTATAATGCGTACCAAATAAATCTGTGTAACCCTCTCCCCAACAGGCAAATTAATTACCGGTTGGAAAACCCAAATACTCGCCAAGGCCAATATAATGCGAGAATGCAATATAAAAATCATGAAAATTTGCCGATGAGAAATGAAAATTTTACAGGCCAACAGCACTGGCAAACAGCGCCAGCAAACGGCACTGACACGAGACATCCACGTTACCATAATAATACATGGCAAAGACAGGCAGACGTAAATCATTTAAATATGCCTACGGAACCTAATACGTCTGAATATCTATTACAGGCACCGACAAATGAAATAAATGCTCAGGGAAACGCTTCAGGCCCCTCAGAAACATAAGTTGGACCCAGAGGGTGCCAGGGATATTTAATAGGTCCAAAACAATACTAGTGCCTTCTTGTAGTGATGTTATTAACAAGTTACCTATATTTAATGATTTTTGTGTAGAAAACGTTTACTTTACGGCCTTAGTTGACAGTGGAGCTACTGTAAATATCATAAACTCTTGTGTATTTAATATGTTGCCTCTGCACATTAGGCGACAAAAGAACCCTAATAATCCCAATTTAACAAGCGTTACAGGTCATAAATTAAATGCAAAAGGGTCAATTTGCCTAAACGTAAAAAGAGACAATAGAACCTTCATGACAAATTTTATTATATGTGACAATCTCCCATATGAAGCTATTATAGGGGCAAATTTTCTAAGGTCTAATAGAATACTATTAGACGTAGCCAACGAGAAGCTTGTATGCCCAGCTAAGGTGGGGGAAGAAATTTCTACCTTAAGAAATCGTAACAGAGGTTACGAAGATAACATAACAGTAAACAAAATTTCTAGTGGTATAATGTCGAAGTATTTTGAACCCCATGTCTCGCAAAGACAGGGCATAATTGAAAATTTGTTCAATTATCCTGAGAGATATCGCAGAAATGAAGTAAATTTAAATACTAACAGTATTGAATCTGCGAAAATAAAAATAGGAGACATGCGACAGTACAGATCAAATGAAATTAAGAAAATAGTGGAATTGTGGAAAAACATAATAAAACCCAACGTGACGCCGCAAGATGCCGCAATGGCGCAGCATAGCGCCAGTATGACTCTAATAAACAATGAAAATGAAGAGAAATATTACGGATTTGCGATAAGGAAAACAAAAATCCCTCCCAAAACGATGCAAAAAATCCAAATATCACAAATGATCGAGCCAATAATTAGCAAATCAGAAATATGGTTTGCGACACCGTCTGAAATACCTGAAAATCTGTTATGCGAGGAACAGATTATATCTTATGACAAAGGGGAAGGTTTTATTTGGGTAACCAATAACCATGAAAACGATACAATTACAATTAAAAAGGGGACGTGTTTAGTCCAAATCGAGGTTTTAACGGAAAATGATTTAAATAAATGGGAAAATTCTAAAAGAAACCTAGTTAACGGTATTAAAACTTCAAATAACGAATATCCTTTGACTAAATCGCAATTTTTAAACAAATTTAAAATGGATCATATTACGGATATGGAACTTAAGAAAAAATTATGCGAATTATTATGGAAATTTAAGGATGTATTTTCTGCATCTGAAAATGATATCGGGCTGATTCCATTTTATCAGCATTCAATTTTAACGACTGGTAATCCCGTAGCAAAACAGCCATATCGTGTGCCATATAAGCACAAAGAGTGGTTAAAAAATAAAATCCATGAATTAGAAAGAAACGAAATTATACGCCCAAGTATAAGTCCGTATAGTGCACCAGTGATCTTAGTACCAAAAAGAATGGAGATCTTAGACTCGTAGTAGATTATAGGGCTCTCAACAAACAAGTAGTTAGCGATAAATTTCCTCTACCAAGAATAGACGAAATTCTTGACTCAATTTCAAGCAAAAACAAAATTTTTCACTTCTTTGGACCTTACCCAAGGCTACCACCAAGTGAAAATAGCCGAAAAGGATGTCCATAAAACTGCATTTTCAGCATCCGCATACGGATCTTATGAATACTTGAGAGTACCATTTGGGCTTAAAACAAGTTCAAGCGCGTTATGTAGACCCCTATTGCACCCGTTAAGAGGATTAAAGAATATTATTCATTTTGTTGATGATATTATATGCGTGGGGGAAAACACTGAGCAACACTTAGCAACCTTAGTTAAGGTGTTCGAGAAGTTCAGGCAAGGCAATTTAAAATGCCGGCCTGAGAAAGTAAATTTATTTCAATCCAAAATTAAATTTTTAGGAGTAGTAGTAACCCAGGGAGAGATATCCCCAGACCCTGATAAAATAAAATGTGTTGAAAACCTCAAACCCCCCAGAACTATGAAAGAATTAAGGGGAATCTTAGGCCTTACTGGCTACTTTAGAAAATTCGTACGCAATTATGCCCAAATTGCGAAACCCCTCACGGAATTAACCAAAGGAAACTCCCATAATGTTACCTGGTCCCAGGAAGCTCAAACTTCCCTAGACCAACTCAAAAAGGCGCTCACTTCTGAACCAATTTTATCACTCCCCGATTTCGAAAACGGAAAATTCATCCTTACCACTGATGCTAGCTCAAAGGGCATAGACGCTATCCTTTCGCAAACAATCCCAGTAGAAAACCCTAACCCTCTACAGGGAACACCTAAACAAATAGAAAAAGTTATATGCTATTCAAGTAAAACTTTATCAAAGGGCGAAAGCAGTTATTCCGCCACAAACTTAGAATTCTTATCTATTATCTACCACTTGGACAAATTTAGGCATTATTTAATTGGTAGAAAATTTATATTACGATCAGACCATAAAAGCTTGCAGTACCTGCGCACATTTAAAAATCCCACGGGTATTCTAGCTAGATGGATTATGAAAATCCAAGACCTAGATTATGAATTTGAACATTTAAAGGGAAAACAAAACGCAGCTTGCGACTTTTTGAGTAGATATCCAGAAAATAGTCCGTCGGAAACTGAAGAAAATGAAGTTAATGCTATTAATGCTAAAAGCAAACATGGATGTAAGAAAAACAAAGTCAAAGACGCAGTAAAAGAAAATAAGATTAACTATTGTCCCTTATCTTTGGAAAATATAAAAAGAAAGCAAAAAAAGGACGAAATGTGTGTAGCACTAATTAATTATTTTGTGAATGATGAGGCGTTACCGGATAAATTCAAAACTCTTAGAAAAGAGATAGATAATTTTTACTACGACCTTGATGAAGAAATACTGTGTAGGATTGTGACTGCTGAGACAAATAGAAACCAAACCTCGATAATACCTGTGTTACCACAAAACTTGATAGGGCCTGCATTTGAATATTTTCATTCGGACACAGGTGGACATTTAGGAGTTATGAAAACGTTCCATAAGCTAAAACAATACTTTTACGTACAATCGGCACTGACAAAACTTAAAGAATTTGTAAGTACATGCGAAGCATGTAATTTGAGAAAAATCCCCCCAGCTTATCCAAATCCTCCAATGGGAAGGGTCCCAGTAGCAAAGTACCCCTTCGATATTGTCTCATTTGACCTATACGGGACAAGTGGAGGCTTACCTGTTTCTAGCAGAGGCCATACTTGTATTCTTTCGGTTGTAGATCATTTTTCAGGATTTACTTTTGCAAAAGCATTAAAAAATCAAGGTGCTTATGCCACAAGTAAGGCATTAGCAAAATTATTTTTACAATTTGGCATTCCTAATAAAATTTTGAGCGACAACGGGAGCAATTTTGTTGCAAAAGTAACAAAAGATTTAATGAGTTTCCTTAATATAGAGAAAATGGTGACAGCGCCGTACCATCCACAAGCTAATGGCAAAATAGAAAACAGACATAAAATATTTTCGAACGTTCTAAGTATTTATACAAAAGACAATAGGAGCGACTGGGATAAATTCTTACCTTACTTAACTAACGTAATCGACACTGCTTATTCCGAAGCAACCAAAGACAATCCATTTTATTTACTTTTTGGTCGTGATTTTAGAGTCCCATATGATGAGATTATTGAGTCTCGGCAGCGTTATAACGACTCGGAGGATTATAAACAAGAATTCATAAATAGAATGAGAAAAACTTATAAAATAGTTAGGCAAGAGTAGGAAAAATGTAAAATAAACCAAGAACTAAGAAACCAACCCAAAGTTAAGGGGAATATAGATTTCAAAGTAGGAGACTTCGTTTACTTAAAGAACGAGGCGAAAACGGAAGGAAAAAAACTTTCCAACAAATATTCTGGACCGTACAGAATAGTCAAAAAGTACGATAATGAATATACCTTTAAAATGGAAAACCCCGATAGTGGAAGAACTTACAAGGCGCATGTTAGCCGAATAAAAAGAGCCAAATTTCCAGAGAGATGGGTATCCCATCCCTCTTCGACTGATTCGTCAGATTCGGAAAATGAGCCCCCTAGGTCAAGATTGGCAGAGCTAAAACCTTTCAATTTTAAACAAGATTATTTTGAAAATGACAGTGATGAACAAAACTTTGAAGAATTTTTAGCAATGGAAAATCTAGTTGTTCCTAAGAAAAAATCCCTAATACCAGGATTTTTTCCTGAAATAAAAACGCCAAAAAGTCCAAAAAGTTATTCATCGGCAAACGCAGGAGATTTAGATTATACAATATCTCCAAAAACCCAATTCTTCCCCGATAGAATTTCGACCCCATGTCCCCCCAAAAGATTTCCAGACGATATGGTTTCCCCTGCAACACCAATAGAAAGGCCCCTGTCTTTACAGGAAGAATTAAACAGAGCTGTAGAAACCCCCGGTATTACTGTAAAGAAAACTCCTCCCAAAGATTTAACTAAAACAAACCTGCGAGAAGCTATGGATTTAATAAATTTTCCCATAAAAACGAGTCAAAGTACATTGCCCGGGAATAAAACTCCAAAGGATGACCAGCAAGGTCAATATCATGATATAACTGTGTCCAAGGTCAAACCTAAACACGACTGGACGTGGACTTCACGGAGGGAATCCCTATTGCAAAGAGTGCCCCATCCCCCTGAAGACATGGCCTTCAAACAATGGAGGAACCCCGCAAAAACTTTTGATTCCTCCCAAAGCTCTCAAGAATCTTTCAAATCCCCCGAGTTGAGAACTCAAGGCGAGGACTTGGGGAATAAACCTTCTACTTCCAGGGGAGTAGAAATTTACGAAGGAATGGCAGGTGATACCACAAAAAGTGCCACCTCTAAAAGTTCCAATCCGGATTCGTCAGAAACTAGTTCCGAAGAGTCTGATGGTGAATCAGGCCAAATAGTAGCTAAAGAAATAGGGAAATCAAGGCCGACCTCAGCAGCCGCACACGGGAAACAAACGAAATTAAAAGGGCAAGAATTTTTGAAAAAACAATACAAAAAGTTTGACCTTATTTCGCTAGACAAACCGAAAAAGAAAAAACCACAAGAAACAGAGGAGAAAATAACGACACAGTCAGGTAGAACGGTTAAAAAACCTGACAGATGGAAATATCCCTAATTAATGTAAAGACAAATTTCAAAGATATGAATTTAACACCATAATAAATTCAAAAGTGTGCAAGTGAAGTTAACCAAGTCAATATTAATGAAAAAAAAAAATAAAATAATACGAGCAATGTCAAAACGTTGACGATCACAGAAAATAACCAAAGGTAGGAAGCTAGTGGTCTACTGAAAACGACAACTCGCGTTGGACACGTCTTGTGGGAAGCCCGGGGAGGAACTCAAGGCCCATGATTGTTTTGTAATTTTTTTGTGTGTAAATGAACGTAGGAAGGGATATTTCTCAGTCCCTCAAGTGTAAGAAATTATTATTTTTATGCCAATCAGGGCCAGTCAAAACAATACTTAAAGGTTGAATAGAAACTTCTGTGAACTAGTTAAGCTTTCGTTTTTTGAATCAGAATGCTTTGAAAGAGAAACAGAGAGTTTACTTTCTTATAGCTCCGAGGCAAAAAAAAAGAAAACAAAAAGCTTTTTAATTTCATTATATTATATCAATGACGTATGCTGTCCTACAGCTCTGTGTTAAACATTACTTCCAAAGAGAAACAGAGACATTAATGTCTTTAGCTCCTTGGCGAAAAATTTAATTCCACTAGTTTATATCTATGACATATACAATAACAGAGAGATCACTGTTCTATAGTTCTGTGACAAAAATGTCCTTTAATTTCATTGGTTTATCTACGACATATATTGTGCTCTAATTTTTGTGAAATATTTTCGCAAGTCAGTCACATTATATCTTACCTATACTGACTCAGGTCCCCTCAGATTTTCTATGAAAAATCGACCCATGTCCTAACCAAGATGGATATTATCAAAAAAAGACAAGAAATTATCAGTACAGAAGCGTCTAATTATATGAAATATTTTATCTTAGTGCAGATTATAATTATTTTAGGCCTACCAGTGTAATTATGTGCCGCAAGTTTGCTTATTCATGTGTTTCTTACTCGAGTAATATATGTACCAATAGCCAACTATTGGTAACTATAACCAAACAACCTATGGTACGTTTATATGTAGAATTTCACGGCGGATGTGAAATTATATCTCAATAATAATATGTAAAATTTTAAAACCATTTAATCAGTTAAGATATATGGATTGAAACCCTGTGTATGTCCAATGGCGACTAAGTAAAACCCACAAGGAATTCCCTATTAATGTGAAGGTGTTTCTCGCTTAACGGATTCTAATAAGACTTTAATATAATATTTATTTATTTAGTGCTGAAGGATTTGCTCAAACAATAGCCTTCTAAAAAGATATTGATGTCAGTTCTTCATTATGCTTATATTCTTTGCCAAGCATCAACTGGAATCTACGCGAACAAGCTTGGAAATCCTGCGTCTAATGACCTTATTCGAAAAGCGAATATGAGGCACCAATGTTGACTTGCAATTACGGAAAAATCCTGAGACTAAGAACCTCTGCATTTCAGCCGTTAAACCCGGAGCCCCATAAGAACGTCTAAGCCAAGAAATAGGGAAGACATCAGAAAACTAGTGGGTATAGAGGTCTCCACTAGTCCTTGTTATGTCTTGTTCCCTCATTGTAGTATCGTTTGCGTAAAACCGTGTGGTTATGACGCTGCAACATGCGTTTCTTAAACAGCACGGACTTGCGTGAACAATGAAGGCATGAAATAAGTCGTAAAATTAGACCTCAAACTTAATAATGTAGGGTAAATAACGTTTATTTAATAAGTATTGAAGAAGTATATAAGCCCTTTATCGATGTTTCCGTTCTCAAAACAAATTTGAAGACATCTCTATTTTAAATTTTTAGATTTTTGTTGAGAATACTAATATTAGTGTATTTATTTAATTCTGTCTCATAGCTAAGAAATTATAACCCAATTAATGCGTGAGTTATTGTATGTGTATTTACTTCAAAGAACATGTGATTCTGCCGCGTTGTTTTTATTACAGGAAAGTAAATGGACACTTTGGTCATTGAGTATTACAGTAAGCTGCCCAGTACAGATACGACCCAGTAACATCTATTTTCATCATATCTCAACCAACGAAGAGTACTCACCATGACTCCAGGCAACTTCATCCCAGCTTCGTCTACGAAAACAACAGTTACCTTCGATCGTCGTTTCTTCGACTATGAACCATATTATGTATCAGGTAACACTATATTTGAACCTCAGTATCAAGTGCTTTAACGAACTATATAATCACATAAATTCTGAGAACCCCATCGATCAGAACAAGATAGACGATATTTAACGATATTTGAAGTTGAAAAATACTTAAAGACATTTGAAGATATTTGAAGACGAAATTAAAGACAATTTGAAGTTTAATTCTGAGAACTCTATCGATCAGCACACGATAAACGATATTTGAAGTTAAATGACACTTAAAGACATTTGAAGATATTTGAAGCAGAAATTAAAGACAATTTGAACTTTAACTCTGAGAACACCATCGAGCAGTACAAGATAAACGATATTTAACGATATTTGAAGTTAAATGATAGTTGAAGAGGTTCGAAGTTGAATTTAAAGACAATATATTAAGAGAGTCACTATAGTAGGACGACAACCCGTTTCAAAAGGCACAAATGAACATTTTACGCGAGAATACATTCTCTATGTGCCTCTAAAATCCTAAAAAATGATATGCTGAGAAGAAAAACACCAACACCTGCAGTGGGAAGAATCATTTCTCAGTTGACTATTAGAATGATATTTAACGGTCATTTCCCAGTTGACTATTGGGGAAAACTTACCGTGTAAAGACAACTAGACTCGAACTGTTCCATGAAGAAACCATAACGTAAGTGCTTCGAAATTTTCGCCAGGACAAAAGGAGTGAAGGACAGTAATTTACAACAAAAGGGTGTAGTACACTAAGGACACGAGAGGTGATGAATAGATGTGAAGCTACATGTTGTACTTCCTAATAACTTTGACAATTCAAAAATCCCAATAGTGAAAGTGTTTTAATGTCATCAGTGAATATGATGAACCAAATATTGTATGTTATAAATCATTCATGTATGTACCACAAGTAGAATTAGGTGTAGTATTATCATGTCATTCATTTAATGTAGCGTAGATAGAATGTAGCATGCCATATAGACAGCAAAATCAAAAAAAAAAATCTTTAGTATAGTAGCTAGCCTAGAACCATGAATAATCTTAGTCCGGTAGATGAATTTTAGATAGGGATGTAGAATAAAATAAGAAAAGTAATAGAGAAAATTTTTAGCACTCCTGATTAAGTCAGAACATATATATAAAATAATTATGTAAAAAAAAAAAAAAAATAGTTAATAAATGGCGAACATTTAAAAAAGCCCAAAGGCGAGCAGTTACTAATGACGGGACGTCATTAATTGATGGGAAGGGTGATATGTACCGGGAGTAAAACACGATGTATTTGAAATACCAAAATAAAGTTCCTTCTTTAATTCGGACTCCTATAATTAAGCTAAATGTAGTTTCAAAAATGAAAAAGTCCTTAATCAGCAAAGAAAAGAAACTGCAGTCTTTGAATTTCGCTAAGACAGTGAGCAATAAGAAAAGTGCTACGCACAATATTTTTAAGGAAGTTTAAACGATAAGAACCGTGTGAACGCCTAAATCATCAAAAATATTTAAGACGTATTATTGGACGAGGGTTCGCGTCCTTGGGCCACGTAAGCCAATGGCAGGCAGTCCCTATAGCGCAGGACGAAAGAACTGCGTTTGGGAGTGGGGTAAATGTGCCTTTTTAATTTTAATCTCTATCAAGATTTGAAGCGATTAGTACCTTAGAACTGGAGAGATTCAGACGAATTTATTGTATTTTGGTCACCGTTATTGTCATAGAAGTGACTTATTCCTGTGCAACTAAGCATGTAAGTTCAATAAATCTATTGTCTTTTTATATGTGTTGGTTTCTCTTATATGTCTGAGTCTAGTCCGATAGTGGGTAATTAGTTCGCAGGTCTCCAAGGTAAACGCTCCCAAAGGAATCTGATCTCCAGATAGCCCGAGAAGAAGAGGCCACGCTTTTTCATTCCTACAAGCATCAAAAGTTGTCATCGCCACAGCTTAGAAAGAGTTTCTAACCCCTGCTAGCCTATAAGAATTCGTATCTCTTAAGCAAGATCTAATTGCGCCGTGGAAACAAAGCTTTGAGATGTCAAAATTTATAGTTTAATAAATCGTAATTACTCCCAAAACTTTACATAACGCAAAGGGCATAACTTAAAACCCTTGCCCTGATGGTTGTGGGGGAGTGTCTTCCTCAAAAACATATTTTTATATCTGGAAATCAAGTACGCTGAACAAAATGCCTATCTCAAAATTTTGATTGGATGTGTTTGGGGGAATGATGGGCGTGAGGGGGGGGGGGGGGCTAGTTACCCTCCAATCACTTTCGACTATTAGAAAGGGTACTAGCCCTTTGAATTTCCAATCGAATGAGCCCCTTTTGAAGTTTCTACGACAATGCCTTCTATAAAAACCTTATATGCCCCCAGGGCATAACTTAAAACCCTTGCCCTGAGGGTTGTGGGGGAGTGTCCTCCTCAAAAATATATTTTCTATCTGGAAATCAACTACGCTGAACAAAATGGCCATCTCAAAATTTTTATTGGATGTATTTGGGGGAATGATGGGCGTGGGGGGGGTAGTTACCATCCAATCACTTTCAACTACTAAAAAGGGCACTAGCCCTTTGAATTTCCAATCGAATGAGCCTTTTTTGAAGTTTCTACGACAACACCTTCTATAAAAACCTTATATGTCCCCAGGGCATAACTTAAAACCCTTGCCCTGAGGGTTGTGGGGGAGTGTCTTCCTCAAAAACATATTTTCTATCTGGAAATCTACTATGCTGAACAAAATGGCTATCTCAAAGTTTTGATTTGATGTGTTTGTGGGAATGATGGGCCTGGGGGGGCTTGTTGCCCTCCAATCACTTTCGACTATTAAAAAGGGCTCTATCCCTTTGAATTTCCAATCGAATGAGCCTATTTTGAAGTTTCTACGACAACGCCTTCTATAAAAACCTTATATGCCCAAAGGGCATAACTTAAAACCCTTGCCCTGAGGGTTGTGGGGGAGTTTCCTCCTCAAAAACATATTTTCTATCTGGAAATCAAGTACGCTGAACAAAATGCGTCTCAAAATTTTGATTGGATGTGTTTGGGGGAATGAAGGGCGTGAGGGGAGAGGCTAGTTGCCCTCCAATCACTTTCGACTATTAAAAAGGATACTAGCCCTTTGAATTTCCAATCGATTGAGCCCCTCTTGAAGTTTCTACGACAATGTCTTCTATAAAAAAAAACCTTATATGCCCCCAGGGCATAACTTAAAACCCTTGCCCTGAGGGTTGTGGGGGAGTTTCCTCCTCAAAAATATATTTTCTATCTGGAAATCAACTACGCTGAACAAAATGGCTATCTCAAAATTTTATTGGATGTATTTTGGGGAATGATGGGCTTAGGGGGGGGGGTAGTTACCATCCAATCACTTTCAACTATTGAAAAGGGCACTAGCCCTTTGAATTTCCATTCGAATGAGCCTGTTTTGAAGTTTCTACGACAACGCCTTCTATAAAAAACCTTATATACCCCCAGGGCGTAACTTAAAACCCTTGCATTGAGGGTTCTGGGGGAGTGTCCTCCTCAAAAACATATTTTCTATGTGGAAATCAACTATGCTGAACAAAACTGCTATCTCAAAATTTTGATTGGATGCATTTGGGGAAATGATGGGCGGTGGGGGGGGGGTTAGTTCCCCTCCAATCACTTTTGACTATTATAAAGGGTACTAGCCATTTGAATTTCCAATCAAATGAGCCTGTTTTGAAGTTTCTACGACAGTGCCTGCTATAAAACCTACTATGCCCCCAGGGTATAACTTAAAACCCTTGCCCTGAGGGTTTTGGGGGAGTGTCCTTCTCAAAAACATATTTTCTATCTGGAAATCAACTACGCTGAACAAAATGGCCATCTCAAAATTTTGATTAGATGTGTTTGGGGGAATGGTGGGCGTGGGGGGTTGCTAGTTTCCCTCCAATCACTTTTGACTATGTATTGTAACTGTAACTGTATTGAACTAGATCGAAACACACTATGTCCATTTTCCCCACACAGGTTGTCAAGAGGACATATCAGAAATGCCTCAGAAACGGTTGACGGCAAAGTTTCGGTTACTACTGAGCTGAGTCACTCCTTACTTACAGTTCGTTACCACGAACTGTTTGATAAAGGCTTCATGACCACCTCATGCTTTCTGCCTTAGTCTTTGAATGTTTCAATTTTTCCTACACTAAGCACACGGGCTATAATGACAAGAAGCTTGAGATGGCTAGGACACTCTCTATGGATGAGGATGACAGGATGCCAAAGATCGTCCTTTTTGGCCTACCGCTTAGGACCAAACAAACAGCAAGGTGTCTGCGTATTACCGTAGTTATGAGAGCATATGAGAGCACAAATTGCAGTTGTGCGGTCTACAATTCAACGATATGACTGGCAATATAATTAATTTAAGTAAAAATTTGAAATTGGCACTTTCGTATTAACTAGAACAAAAGAACAACAAATAGAGAAATCTCAACGATGAAGAAACAAACGGGACTAGATCCAGTAGAAAGAAAAGATGAAAACTAAAACAACGCAGATATTTCGCCTGTGTGAAAACAAGGCATCTTCAACACTGGTAAAACAAAGATGAAAACTAAAACAACGCGGATATTTCGCCTGTATGAAAACAAGGCATCTTCAACGTTGATAAAACAAAGATGAAAACTAAAACAACGCGGATATTTCGCCTGTATGAAAACAAGGCATCTTCAACGCTGATAAAACAAAGATGAACACTAAAACAACGCGGATATTTCGCCTGTGTGAAAACAAGGCATCTTCAACGCTGATAAAACAAAGATGAAAACTAAAACAACGCGGATATTTCGCCTGTGTGAAAACAAGGCATCTTCAACGTTGATAAAACAAAGATAGAAACTAAATAACCTTAAAACAAATAAAATCCAAAACCAAGAAATAAAAACAACCAATATCAATATCTACAATTGTCGCAACTGATCTTATAGGTCACAGAAGCTAATATAGTTGCTTCGTAGAGAACAACAAAGCAACTGGATAAAATATAATAAAAGGAACAAGAAGTTCTTTATTCTGTTGCGAAATAATCCTATTGTTCGCTACTATTTCTGCAATTCTCATAGGTCTTGTATTTAATCCAGTCCCCTGGTGATTTTGTAGAACTTTATTACCCCCATTAACTACTTTTTAACTTTTAAGAAGAATATTACATATCGAGTCAATATACAAATTACCTGTATCTCTATTAAAATATTAGCAAGAATATTTTTTTTGTATTTCAATTGCCTCCCTAGTCCACTGTGTAAACCCTCTATCGCTGGAAACGGCCGTGGCCGTCATAGGCATATTGGCAGATAGCAGGACACCAACCCCCTCCCACACCCCCTTTATTCCCCAAAGTTGTTCGATCAAAATTTTGAGATAGTCATTAATCCAATGTTCAATTGAAAAATCCAATAACTATATCTGTCATAGGGGTAACAGGGCCCTCCCACAGTCCATGACGGGAGATCTATAAGTTCTGAAATTTGCCAATTGTTAAATCATATTATTTGTTACTGGGAAGTATACAAACATTTTTCGGGCAGGGGGAGATTCCACAGGGAGAATTCTCAGTGGTAAGGGAAATTTCAGGGAATATGCCCGCAGGGAGTGGGTGAATTTTCCAAGGGAAATTTTACACTGGAGGAATTTGAAGGAATTCCTACACGAAATTCTTGTTATTTGTCTTACTTTCTCTTTGCTAACTCAATTTTTCATGAGTAGATGTTCCGGGGGAATTATCCGGGGGATTTTTTCAGCATATTTGGAATTTCGAAAAAAAATTCCACGGAAGGCGAAATTTTCAGAGAGACCAAGAAACGATTAGAACTTGAAGTCTTTTTCAAATTAAAGTATGCTATGGAGAATTTCTCAGGCTGAATCATCCGCAAGAAATTTTACAGGGGGGGGGGAGATTTTCAACGTGGATGGAACTGTCTGGAGGAAATTTTAAGAGGAGGGTGTATTTTATGTGGGAGATAATTTCCATGGAGGAGTTTCTCGTGAAGGGGAGGGGAGATTTTCTTATGGAGGTTGAGCCGGATTTATAATACGGTCAGAAAAAAACAAAACAAGTTTTTCTAACTGAAAGTAAGGAGCAACATTAAAAATCAAAACTAATAGAAATTATTCCGTATATGAAGGGGTCACCCATCTTCAATATCTTCCTCTTTAGGCTAAAGTTTGACTGTTTGTCCCAATTTTTTAAGAACGGTTTCTGAAACACATATATGTGTTTATATATCGGTTTAATTATCCGTTTAATTAGAATAAGAATCTTTTTCAAAGGTGCTAAGAACTATAGCGTGAAGAGCAAGGTATTGAGGAGGGGCAACCCCTTCACGTACGGAATAATTTCTGCTCTTTTTGAGCTTTGATGTTTCTCCTTACTCTCAGTTAAAAAAAAAACTCGTTTTTATTTTATATAATTGCTAATCAAGGACGGCTAAATAAAATGCCATGACTGCTCCAATGCTTTAAATTAGTCTTGGGAATTTCAACTTTGTTGTGTAGCAGGAAAAGCCAATTCTTATTTACTTTCTTGTGCATTTGTAGATAAAAGGTTTTTTTCCGTTATTTTCTATTAGTTTTTTATCATTTTTTGTCACCCATGTGTCCTACTACTATTTCATACTTCTAACTAATGACTCTTGATTCCAATACTGAAAGCTGAGACTGCAGCTACCTCTCCTTCAAAACAGCCAGTACCATAAGAGGCATTTAATCCACTTGAGGATTTATCTTCTTTGATCCTTTTTGGCCTAACCAGATATGGTTGAAAAAAGGTCTAAAAAAGCTCCAGTGCTAGCAATAATTATGACTCAAGTTTTATCCTTGCAATAGTGAACCGGATAAATCTAAAAAAAACTGAAGGTGTTAAAATTGGATAGGACTCTATCGTTTGAATATTTATTTTTAGTGGAGTTAAATTGAAATAGAGTTAGAAATAAATTGGAAAATCCAACAATGTAGTGACAATATGTTATCTATAGTTTATCCAGAGAGACATTTATTAATAAAATTTTAACTGGTTTCCTCAGAGTACCAAGGACAGCGAAATAAAACTGTTTTTGCCCCTCAACTCATCTTAGGTCTTTTTTTTACTTAAAAACTGTGTTTTCTAAGATTTTTATTTTGATTGTTGGAGTTTGAAGTGTGAAGTTTTCTAAGAAATACTACATTTTCTCTATAGTGCCAAGTTGAACCGTGAAAATGAATAAGGAAAATTAAATAGTTAAACTGGACAACGCTTTTCACCCGAAAATACGGTATGTTTTTCCAGTATGTTTCTAGTTTTATTTACATATGTTTTAGGTACGATTTTTTTTTCTTAATTTGGTTCCCACTACTATCAAAGACTGAAAGGCTCCATATGAAAGTTTGTCTATTAAAGATTGAATTTTAAATTTTCTCTAATTTTTTAATATATATATAGTTGTTTCAGTATCCACTTATTCATTTTAATCAATTATGTTTAATTTTCATTGTTCTTGGTGCTTTTGATTTTCTTAAGTAAATTTTACCACCGTGACCTGGATTTCTAAATGCATCTGTTTCTTTATTTGCAGAGGCAACTACTGGGCCCAAGGAAAAAGCTGAGATCCTTTATTTCTTATTTGCCAGGCGCCGTACTCTTCTCTTGTTAACTTTCTTTAGCTGAATCGGGATCTCCAAAGATTTCTTCAGTATCCTAAAGAAAATTATCCGATAAAAATCGTGATAAGAAATCGTGATCGTGAGCGTCAATCGGATATTAACAAGGATAATTTTATTTTAACTTTTGATAGTGCTATATTTTAGTGCGTGCTGGTAAAGCGCTATTCATGGTAAGATTTCTATTCTTAGGAATTTTTTTAAGCTGTGCGTTCAGTATAATCAGGAGAACTTCCCGAAAAACGTAATATAGAGATTAATAAGAAACATAATACGTTGATTGTTAGAATGATATTTTGGAGGTAATTAAACTCACGGTACTATGTTTTGGTTTGGGTTGGAAAGGAATTAATGATGGTAAGACTAAAGTATTCTAGAATCACTGCAAGTACAGCAATCAAAATGTCTTGGTAGGCCATATAGGTAAAAAAAAGGGGAAAAAAAGGCATAGCGTGTTTTCTGTGAGTATCAGAGACAAAACATGTTTAACCTTCCCCTAAACACAAAATGGCAAGTCTTAATATACCCTACCCCCTTCCCCCCAAAAATTCCAACGATTTTCATGTTGATCCTCCAGTCATTAGGCAAAACTGGGTGTATTTACGCAATTACATGTCAAATTCATTTTGATTTAATGAGACTTAATGACTCTATGCAAATCTCTGTAATGGGGAATAGCTGCTTACCTTCAAGCATTAAAAATGAAAAAACTTTACTCTCTTGTAAGGATTTAAAACCATGACTTTGACCAGGGGCGTCGTTTGGGGGTGGCAAGGGGGGCAGTTGCTCCTCCTCCCTCAATAATTTGGAGAGAAAAATATTATACATCCCATGCCCATTTTACTATCCATTACTATCCTTTTACTACCCTTCTTGCGCCCCAAATAAAAATGCTGGTGATTCGCCCCTGACTTTGACTGTAAAAGTACACTCCAGATAAATACTCACTTCGGATGGGTCTATTCGTTGCATATTGATTTTGTGCAGATAAGATTTTTGCTTTAGTAGCAGATACTACACGGAGTTTAAATTTATGGATAATTTCAAGGGATCCTCATTCTCAGAATACCTAAAAAAAGCTAATAAAAATATTTGTATACTTTAAACTGAAGATGATGTTCTTCATTGTAAAGGGAATGTGACATTGCCCTATTTTATTCGCACAAATAAATATTAGGTTGCTTCCCGTTTTTTTTTTTCAGTGTTGTTCTAAAAACTTCGGTCACCTTCTGTACTTCTTCTTTGCAAGTTCGGCTGCCTCCTTTACATCTTAACATATTTTACTTCTTTCGAGGGTGTCTTAAAAGTTTTGATGGAGTCCCTCCCCATTCCAGTATGTATGTAGGTATTTCCAAAAAAAAAAACGTCGGGCCATAGAAAAAAAAAGCAGAAAATAAACATAACAAAACCAACAAGAAAAACACAAATAAATTAAAAGAAAAAACGTACTTATATATGAATCTTCACGAAATTATTTATAAAATGAAACATCTATCACGATGTTTCAGCCCTTTATCAACATAATTAGCCAGATTTCTTAATGCCATTTTAACTCGTGATCCTTCAATCCCTTCCACCCACCTTCTATCTATCAACACTAACGAAGAGCACTCATTTCTCAGATCCGCCAATTCCTTACAAATCAACAAAAAATGAAAAATATCCTCATCGTCTTCCCCCACACATCGGACAAGGAACTGGGTTAACACTATAACCTCTAAATTTCCTCCCTCTTTTCCCAATATCAATCGACACCCCACTAAAGTTCGAAATCCATTTTATTTCTTCCCCTTTCAATCCCAACTTAAAATATACTTCTTCCCCCCTCACGTTTCCTTCACCGTACTATACAGACTCAGAGATCCCGAGACCTCGTTCCGAGCCTGCGTCTGCTGTTTTCCTTGCTCGTGTAACCTTTATTTTACCTTATCATCCACTGTATCTGAATTCGATCCCTTACCTCCATTCCAAAAATACGAATATCCTACTTCACCTAAAATTTTCTTAATTTCCTGCGGCCACCCAACCTCTATCTTATCCTCCAGCAAATTAAAATACGCTTCTTCCGCTAGCCTATTTTTAATTCTAAAAATTTGTATCCATATCTTCATCATTCTTATTAAACTATCTTTTCTTAACCTACTTAGTCCCAATTCCCCCTCCAGTGCATTCCAGTATGAATATGAGCCATTAGCCGAAATAAAGAATAGTCAGTAAAAATGTGAGCAAAACCAAGATAGCAACATTGATTTTTCTTTGCTTTTAACCCAACGAAAACATTGTAATATCATAAGGCATTCTCATCGTGTTCCCCTTTGACACTCATCTTTGGTAACCGTATTTCTATTACCACTGGCGAATGATAGGAATGAGTCATCAAGCACGTTTTCCGGAGTAATTTTTGACTCTTCTGATATTAGACCATGTGCATTTCTTCGTGGTCTTGGGGAAAAAAGCTTGAAACTCTTCCAATCACAACGCACTTTGCATTGAAGTCTGTTTGACTGTCTTAATAAGTAGTTTCAATACTTTATGAAATGAAGTTCAAGATTCGTCGTTGTTTTGTGAGTAGAAGGGCCAGACTTTGTCAAAATAAATGAAAGACAGGCTGTAAAGATTTTGAAAACTACTAAATACTGTGCTGAAATGCTGAAATTATGGCATTAGATCCAGCACTCGTAAAACCATAAGTTTGCGTGGCACGAATGTGAGCCTACAGTGTGTCATTATTTTACAATTTGTTCTCTGGTGGCCCATAATTCGTCAAGGCCAAAACAGAACTAAGCTGTTAATAACTTTAGAGTTTTTGAAATTACTGAACTGTGTAATTATATTGTTACGCATCACTTGGGAGGGGATCACTGTCAGACCTCCCCCTATTAAAATCACAATATTGTAAAAATCTGTAGTTTTGATTGCTGACTTTGATTTTTCTTCATTGTATTAATGAAAAAAACTTTTTTTCCGAAAAAGAAGTTTTTCAACAAAAGTTAAACACCATTTTAAAGCCTAGGGTGAGTAGGAATAATGTCTTTTA
Organism: Artemia sinica; assembly: GCA_027921565.1. NCBI lineage: Eukaryota > Metazoa > Arthropoda > Branchiopoda > Anostraca > Artemiidae > Artemia > Artemia sinica. The sequence continues at coordinate 196,658 of JAPEVW010000027.1, read as the reverse complement.
ATAATTAAAACTTAAAAGACCAGAAATTATTTTCAATAATAAAAGAAACCCAAAACGAAAAGAGATCAAAATAAATAATTGCGTACACCCATCAACACTATCTGCAAGTTTCCACTTCTTTCTTTAGTTGTTCCGGAGGCATTGCACATGCACCCTTATGATAACCTTGATACATGTAGTGTCTTTTCATTTAGTTCAACATCTCCCTCAACTTTCCTGAAAGTTTCAGATTAACAACCTTTGACGCTCCTGAGATATTATAGATTTACCCTGTTAATGACCTGGATGCAGACAAAGTCGTTTTATTTAGTTCAACATCCCCGTCAACGTTTACTGGAATTTCCGGTTTATTACCCTTAGCAATTTCTGATATAATGCAGATAAATTTTTTTTACAACCTTGATACACATATTGTCTTTTGATTTAGCTATTTCCCTGGAAATTTCAATTTAGTACCCTTAAATGTTCCTGAGATATTGCAGCTACACCCTGTGGGTAACCTGTATGCACATAGTGTGCTTCGATTTAGTTCATCAACACTCCTTGAAAGTTTCAATTTAATGCTGTTACTTGTTCCTGAGATATTGCAGGTACAGCTGCAGAATGAAGAATGAATTAGAGGCATCTCTCAGCTCTCTTTATTTCTGACTCTCAAACTTCTTTTATTTGTGACTTTAATGTGAGCATTTTCTAGGTGTGGTGTGAAACCCTAGTGTTTCCACGCCATTGTGTCTTTTCCGTTAATTCAATATTTCCTGTAGGTTTCAGCTTAATAGCCTTAGCCATTCCTGAGATTTTGCACAAGGCTGCCTTTTCCATTATAAAACATATGTTTAAGTAATTACCAATTTTCATTATTTACGTTTCTTGCCCCAGGCCATGTGGGGGGTCATCTTTACAGGCATTTTCATTGGACCTTTGAAGTATTTTGATCAACATGACTATCTCGGAACTTTAATTGAATCTCTTTGGAGTTTGCAAGGGGTTTCAAAAAGGGCAAGGGGGGGGGGCTGGTTGCCCCCAATCACATTTGGTTCTTAAAAAAGAAACTAGGACTTTCATTTCCTATTGAAAGCCCTCTCCAAAGGCTCTACAATAGCCTTAAAAAATAATTATAGTAAATTATACAGTGATGGCTTGTGGGTTCAACGAGTAAGCTTTATGTAGAAGAAAATTCATACCATCATTAATATAAGCTTAGAGTGTGACATTTATTTAAAATATATGGTTTTATGTCTTTCTCACTTCTGATTTTTCGTATGAGCTATTGTAAGTGAAATCACATAAAAGTTTGTTTTCAAACAGAAGTAAAACATTCCATTAAATCTTACAACGATCATAAACTGAGGGATCCCATCTTAAGTATGGGATAATAAGCTTAATAAGCTGTAGTATGTCCTTTTTCTGAGTAGCTTATTTCAAGAATAAATGCCTAAAAGCAAGAGGAATGTGATAAAAAGTTTATTTTCTATTATTTTTCTATTTATTTTTCTATTATTTTTCTTATTTTTCTTATTATTATCTTATTATTATTATCTTATTTTCTTATTATTTTCTTATTTTTCTTATTATTATCTATTATTTTTCTTATTTTCTATTTATTTTTCTTTAAAATAAACATGGCATAGTTTTCATATTTCCCCTCTTGTTTTTTTTTTTTTTTGGGGGGGGGGGGGTATGTTTCTCTCCTTTTCAAACAGGCTACGCGAATTTACTTTATAGTCACTTTTGACGCGTAAATATAACCTTAATGAAGTTTATATACTCCGAACCAAATCAAAAGTAGAATAATTTTAATATGTATACATTTATCAAAAATTCCTTTCTTAGACTTTTGGCTGCTATTGGGACGGGACAAAAACTATTCGAAGTATTTATAAAGGTTAATCCCTAAATGATAAAAAGAAAGTTACAACTACTGGTTTCATTTGTTTGTGCTTGCTTCCTAACTACCTTAAAGGAACTTGAAAAAACAATAGCAACTATTTTTTTCAAATAAAAGTAAAAGCAACATTAAAACTTATTAAAAGCAGAAATTGTCCAGTATAAAAAGAGGTCTCCTCCAGCCCTTCTACCCCCCTGCTTACGTCAAAATTTATCAAGTGTTTTACTGAAAGTGTTTTAGAGTTCAGTATTAATCGCCAACTGACATTTACAAGTGTTTCATTTACCAATTACCTTTAAAAATAACGAATTTAAGCTTTATTGTTTAAAACAACTTGGAATAAATAAGCTCTTTCCGCTTTGATTTCATCCTCAAACCACTTTGATAGTTTTTTTTTTAACTTATATCACATTACTTTTGTGCATGAGTATTAATTCCTCAAACATGAAGAAAAAAAACGGTGCGCGCTAGATTACTGCGTTTGACAATGTCACTCGATTTGTTAAGTTGAATGGTAATAGTTTATAGGTTTGATTTTGCAATAATATTGTTTCCAATATCTTGGTCTTCCACTTGAGAAATTCAGTTAAAAAGATAAATTAATGTTATAATACTTATTTTAATTTGAGGTTTTGCAAAAAAAAAAAAAAAAAAAAAAAAAAAAAAAAAAAAAAAAAAAAAAAAAAAAAAAAAAAAAAAATAGGAACAACATCCCCAGAGCTGAGGAGTGCCATTTCACGAAAACTTGGGGAGGGGGATAAAATGAATTTTTCAGAATCTAGGGGAGGGGACTATTTAGTTGTTTTTTTTTCATCTAATTCTTTTTCGATATATATACCAAAAGAGGGGGTCTTACAGGGGAAATACAAATATATATATTTTTTTTTAGTCTCTTGCCCCCGTCTTGGCGCCCTTACCGAAGTCTTGTCTTATAACTATAACTATAGTGATAAAACACAAAATCATAATGATAAAAACATAATCGTGATTTTATGTTTTATTATGATTAGCCAGTATGGTCTCAGAAATTATTTAACTATAATGATACTGTAAAATAAACTATAGTAAGATAAATGTTATTGGAATCGGTATCAGGAATGTTTTTGAAATCAAGACATCGAGGAGCAATTGGAAAAAAAATTGGCATTGTCCTATCACTATTTATAATAGTAATTCCAATGACTAAAACTTTCCTTTGTTTCAGACTACCAATTACAATACGTTCCTGTGAGAAAGCATACGGAATAAGATTCTCATGAAAAGATGTCATAAAACCAGTTTTTAAAGCGGAATATTTTTAAAATTAATTAGGAAAGAAAACACAAATTAGAAATTTTGTCTTTCATTTGCAAAATACCACAATCTTGTGAAACCACGGGTAAACCCTACCCTAAAATTGTAGTGTTTAACTTCGATTTTTGTTTTTAAATAGGGAGATATTAGGAATTTCTCATGAATTTCATCTTCTCCAGAAAAATATTTTTGGGATATAGCTACATCTCTTATTAGCTGCATTTTGTTACATATACGATATAATACGAATGTTCATCATTTTCTATAGAAAAATAACTTTGCCTTGAAAAATGACATGACATTGAAAAGTGAAAAAGGTCATCAGGGCAATGACATGGAAAAAGTACTTGGTCCACACTATGCCAAAAAGCAAAAATCTATAAAATAGGAAGTGACATTAGCCATAGTCTTACCTTCAAGCACTAGGGATTAAGCGATAATCTTATCATTTCGAGAATATCTTCTTATCATAAAATCAGTGTTAAAAGTTAAAGATTTTTAACAATTAAAAAGTAAAAGACACAAATTAGAAATTGGGTCTTGAATAGTGAAGAATGGCGAAATTCACTGACATGACAAAATAGCATGACAAATGACAAAATAGCAGTGACAAAATGAATGAATGACAAAATAGTATCAAGCGATCAGTACCATAGCAAGGGAAATAGCTTTTGGGGCAAAGCCCTCTTGGTGCACGGGGACTGAGTGCTTGACTGCGACTCGAGCAGAGATGGATGCCCCAAAAGTAAAAGACTCATCAAACAGTTCGTGGTAACGAACTATAAGTAAGGTGCGACCCGGCTCAATAGTAACCGAAACTCTGAAAAACAGAATTTCGATACCAATAGATATTTCAAAAGAATTAGATTTTTATTCTTATTTCATAGTCTTTTATTCTGAGATTTTTAACAATTAAAAAGTAAAAGACACAAATTAGAAATTGTGTCTTGAATAGTGAAGAATGACAAAATTCACTGACATGACAAAATAGCATGACAAATGACAAAAATAGCAATGACAAAATGAATGAATGACAAAATAGCATCAAGCGATCAGTACCATAGCAAGGGAAATAGCTTTTGGGGCAAAGCCCTCTTGGTGCACGGGGACTGAGTGCTTGACTGCGACTCGAGCAGAGATGGATGCCCCAAAAGTAAAAGACTCATCAAACAGTTCGTGGTAACGAACTATAAGTAAGGTGCGACCCGGCTCAATAGTAACCGAAACTCTGAAAATCAGAATTTCGATACCAATAGATACATCAAAAGAATTAGATTTTTATTTTGATTTCAAATATATAAATTTTATTAAGTTAAGTCGTACCCATCAAAAGTTACGCGCCTGAGAAAATTTGGGTTATTGTCGAAAAAAGGGGATAACAACCCCTAAAAGTCATAGAACTTTAATGAAAAACACACCATCAGATTTAGCGTATCAGAGAACCCTACTATAAAGATTTCAAGCTCCTATCTGCAAAAATGTGGAATTTTGTGTTTTTTTGCCAGAAGAAAGATCACGGATGCGTGTTTTTGTTTGTTTGTTTTTTTTTGTTTTTTTTATTTCCCCACGGGTGATCGTTTCGATCCAGTAGTCCTAGAATATCGTGAGAGGGCTCATTAGAACGGAAATCAAAACTTCAAGTGCCCTTTTTAAGTGACCAAAAAATTAGAGGGCAACTTGGCCCCCTCCCACGCTCTTTTTTCCGAAGTCTCACAATCGAAATTTTGAGATAGCCATTTTGTTCAGCATAGTCAAAAATCTAATTAATTTAGAGGATGACCTAATCCCCCAGAGTTCCTGGGGGAGGGCTGCAAGCTATAAACTTTGCCCATTGTTTACATATAGCATTGATTATTGGGAAGTATACAGGCGTTTTCAGGAGGAATTTGTTTTCTAGTGGGGGGTCGGGGTTGGAGTAGGGGTTACGGGGGAGGATCTTTCCATGGAGGATATTTCCTTGGGGGAAGGGGCATTTCTATGAAGAAGGCGCCAAATTCCCAGCATTATTTAAATAACGATCAGAAATTAAATAAAAAAACAAGTTTTTTTCAACTGAAAGTAAGGAGCAACATTAAAACTTAAAACGAACAGAAATTATTATGTATATGAGGGGGGTTCGTCCCCTAGTCAATACCTCACTCTTTACGCTAAAGTTTTTTTAGTACTTTCAAAAGAGCTATCTATTCTAATTAACCGGCCTTTGTGATTCAGGGGTTTGTGATTCGAAGAAAATTCGAACTTTAGCGTAAAGAGCAAGGTATTGAATAGGTAGCGAACTTCCTAATATACGTAATAAAAACATACGAATATAGAAATTCGTTACGTAAGTTAGTTCGTAAGTTACGTCGGAACAAGATTTCGAGAAAGTCAATTAGCCAAAGAAGGAAAATTAGTATGCGAATTTCGTTTTAGTTATTCATGTACGGTGAACCAAAATCAAAGCTGCATTAATTCAAAAAGTTCAGAAATTAACTTAAAAAAACAAGTTTTTTTTAACTGAAAGTAAGGAGCGACATTAAAACTTAAAACGAACAGAAATTATTCCGTATATGAAAGGGGCTGTCCCCTCCTCAACGTCTCGCTCTTTACAATATAGCTTGACTCTGTATCACAACTTTATTTTTTAAAACAATGAAAAACTTTAGCGTAAAGAGCGAGGCGTTGAGAAGGGGACAGCCCCTTTCATAAACGGAATAATTTCTGTTCGTCTTAAGTTTTAATGTCGCTCCTTACTTTCATTTGAAAAAACTTGTTTTTTTTTAGTTTATCAATGTAAAGATCAAAAGTAAGGCATTAAGATAAGGAAATCTGAGGCAACGCTATAGCGTTGCCTATAGTAAAGGCCATACGGCTCCAATGTTTTATTATTATTTATTCATTTAATTTTTTCCCCAAAGGCACTTCATATGGAAGGGGTCGTCGTAGAAGCTTCAAAGAGGGCTCATTCGATTCGAAATTGAGAGTTCTAGTGCCCCTTTTAATAGTCAAAAGTGATTGGAGGACAACTAGCCCCCCCACGCCCATCATTCCCCAAACACATTCAATCAAAATTTTGAGATAGCCTTTTGTTCAGCGTAGTTGATTTCCAGATAGAAAATATATTTTTGAGGATGACACTCCCCCACAACCCTCAGGGCAAGGGTTTTAAGTTATGCCCTGGGGGCACATTAGGTTTTTATAGAAGGCGTTGTCGTAGAAACTTCAAAAAAGGCTCATTCGACTGAAAATTCAAAGGGCTAGTGCCCTTTTTGATAGTCGAAAGCTATTGAGGGGCAACTAGCCCCCCCCTACACCCATCATTCCCCCAAACACATCCAATCAAAATTTTGAGATAACCATTTTGCTCATCATAGTTGATTTTCAGATAGAAAATTTGTTTTTGAGGAGGACACTCCCCCACAACCCTCAAGGCAAGAATTTTCAAGTTATACCCTGGGGCATATAAGGTTTTTATAGAAGGAGTTGTCGTAGAAACTTCAAAAAAGGCTCATTCGACTGAAAATTCAAAGGGCTAGTGCCCTTTTTAATAGTCAAAAGTGATATGAGGGCAACTAACCCCACTGTCACGCCCACCTTTTCCCCAAACACATCCGATCAAAATTTTGTGACAGCCATTTTATTAAACGTAGTTTTAAGTTCTGGAAATTAGGTCTTTGAGGATGACACCTCCCCCACAGCCCTCAAGGCAAGGATTGTAAGTTATGCCGTGGGGGCATTTAAGGTTTTGTATAGACAACGTTGTCGTAGAAACTTCAGAAAGGGCTCATTCAATTGGAAATTTAAATGGCTAGTTCTCTTTTTAATAGTCGAAAGTGATTCAAAGGCAACTGATACCCCTTCCACGCCCACCATTTCCCCAAACACATCCAATCAAAATTTTGATATAGCCATTTTCTTCAACGTAGTTCAAGTTCTTGAAATATTATGTTTGAGCTGGACATTTCCCCCACGGTCTTCATGGGCAAGGGTTATAAGTTATGCCCTGGGGGCATATATGGTTCTTATGGAAGGCATGCTCGTATAAACTTCAGAGAGGGCTCATTCGATTGGAAATTGAAAGTTCTAGTTCACTTTTTAAGCTTCAAAAGATATTGGAGGGTAACCAGCTTCCCCTCCCCCCTCCTCAACCCTTTTTCCCAAATGCATTCAATAAAAATTTTAAGATAGCTATTTTGTTAAAAATGGTTCAAAGATCATATAACAAAACTTCCGGTGTCGACAAAACCCACCAGGGCCTAGGGGCAGGCGTTGTAAGTTATGCCCTGGGGACATATATGGGTCTTTTGGAAGGGATGGTCGTATTAACTTCAAAGAGGGATCATTTGATAGGATATTGAAAGTTCTAGTTCACTTTTTAAGAGTCAAAAAGATTGGAGGGCACCTAGCCCCCCCCCCCCCCCCGCCCCTCCACGCCCTTTTTCCATCAAACCTATCCAATAAGAACTTTGAGATAGTTTTTTTTTAAATAGTTCAAAGACATTATAACGAAAATTTCAGGGCTCAACACAGCCCCCCAGGGCCCGATGGCAGGTGTTGTAAGTTATTCCTTGGGGGAATATATGGTTCTTATTGAAGGGATGCTCGTAAAAATTTCAGAGATGGCTCATTTGATTGGAAATTGAAAGTTCTAGTTAAGTTTTTAAGAGTCAAAAGAGATTGGAGGGCAACTAGCCCCCCACACCACTTTTTCCCCATTGCATCCAATAAAAATTTTGAGATAGCCTTGAGGTTAAAATTTCTCAAAAGTCAGATAACAAAACTCAGGTGTTGTCACAACCCCCCAGGGCCCGGGGGCAGGCGTTGTAAGTTATGCCCTGGGGCATATATTATGCCCCAGGGCATAACGTATGAAAGGGATGCTCGTATAAACTTCAGATAGGGCTCATTTGATTGGATATTGAAAGTTTCTACTCACTTTTTAATAGTCAAAAGATCTCCAAGGGCAGCTATCCCCCCCCACGCCTTCTTTTTCAAAACCCATCTGATGCAATTTGGAGATAGACATCTTGTTAAAAATAGTTCAAAAGTCAGATAAGAAAAAATCCGGTGTCAAAAGAATCCGGTGCCCTAGTCTCAGGGCATAGAGGAAGGCGTTCTAAGTTATGCCCTAAGGGCATACATGGTTCTTATGAAAGGGATATTCGTATAAACTTTATAGAGGGCTCATTTAACTGGAAATTGAAAGTTCTCGTTCACTTTTTAAGAGTCAAGAGAGTTAAACTTGCCCCCCCCACGCTCTTTTTTCCCCAAATCCGTCCGCTACAAATTTTGAAATAGCCAGTGTTTTGGAAATTGTTTAAAAATTAGATAACACAAACGCCCCCAGAACCCAGGAGATAGGCGTTGTAAGTCTTGACCTGGGGGCATATATGGTTCTTATGAAAGGGACGCTCATATAAACTTCAGAGGGGGCTTATTTGATTCGAAATTGAAAGTTCTAGTTCAATTTTTAAGAGTCAAAAGATATCCGAGAGCAAATAGCCCCCCCCCCACACACCCTTTTTTCCCCAAACCCATCGGATAAATTTTTTATAATAGCCGTTTCATTAAAAATAGTTCAAAGGTCAGATAAGAAAAATTCCTGTGTCGACAGAACTTGCCAGGGCCCGGAGGCAGGCGATAGGAGTAATGCTCTATGAGCATATATAGTTCTTATGGAAGGGATGCTCGTATAAACTTCGGAGAGGGCTCATTTAATTTGAAATTGAAAGTTCATGTTCACTCTTTGAGAGTCAAAAGAGATCGGAGGGCAACTGTCCTCCCCTCCTCGACGCCCTAAATGCACCAGATAAAAACTTCGAGATAGAAATTTTGTTAAAAATAGTTCGAAGGTCTGATAATAAAAACTCCAGTGTCGACACAGCCCCCCAAGGGCCGGGGGGTAGGCGTTGTAAGTTATGCCCTGGGGGCATATATATTTGTGGTGGAAGGGATGCGTCGTATAAAATTCAAAGGGGGCTCATTCGATTGGAAATCGAGAATTCTAGTGCCCTTTTTAAGAGTCAAAAGTGATCAGAGGGCAACTGGCCCCCCAAGCCCTTTTTCCCCAAATACATCTGATAACAAATTTTAGTCAGCCATTTTGTTAAAAATGGTTCAAAGATCATATAACAAAAACTCCATTACGTATGGCCATTTCGTAAAAAATAGTTAAAAGATCATATAAGAAAAACTTCTGTGTTGACCCCCCCCCCCCCCCGGGCCGGGGCAGGCTTTGTAAGTATTGCTCTGGGGGCATATATGGTTTTTATGGAAGGTATGCTCGTGTTAACTTCAGAGAGGGTTCATTTGAATAAAAATTAAAAGTCATAGTTCATTTTCTCAGAGTGAAAAGAGATCAAAGGGCAATTAGCCCCTCCGGCCCTCCACATCTTTGAGTCTATCGGATGGATAAACCCATCCGATAAAAATTTCAGGTGATCATTTTGTTAAAAATAGTTCAACCATCAGATATTAAAACTCCAGGGTCGACACAACCCAGGGCCCAGGGATGGGCGTTGTAAGTTATACTCTGGGGATATATATGGTTCTTATAGAAGGGATACTCGTATAAACTTCAGAGAGGTCTCATTTGATTGGAAATAGAAAGTTCTAGTTCACTTTTAAAGAGTCAAAAGAGACCGAAACTTAATCTACTCCCCCCATGCCCTTTTTCCCGAAACCCATCCGATAAAAATTTTCAGATAGCTATTTTGTTAAAAATAGTTCAAACATCAGATAATAAAAACACCGAGGTTGACACAAACCCATTTTTTCACTTTGATATTGTTACTTTGATATTAGTTTTGATACTTTGATGAATATTTGATTTTTTTTAAGTTTGATTTTGAAACAAGGAATTTTTCAACACGTGAAATTTTTGCAATCAAAAACGAACAAAAATTAATTAAAAAATCTTTCCGAAAAACAAGTTTTTCAAAGAAAAGTAAAGACCATTTTGAACTTAAGCTCAGCAGATGCAAATACCTTTTAAAAGTCAAACTCAAAACGACCAGAAATTACTATTAAAGAATAAATGAAACCCAAAACGAACAGAAACTAAATAAACAGTCATAGAAAAAACATACCACAAGTAATAACACAAATGAACAAACAGATCTTAAAGCGAGTAATGCTTGGATTAAATTTGAATATCAAGCTTAAAACGAAAAATATATTTTCCTATTGAACTATAAATGAAACTTAAAACGAATAGAAATTAAATAAACAATCAATGCAAACAAAAATACAATAGATATTAATGTAAATTAATAATATAAATCTTAAAACGAGTGAAACTTAAACTTAATATGCAAATCAAGCTTGAAACGAATAAAAATCACCACAAACAAGAGTTTGGGTATGACCTCCTTCTCTCACTGTAAAAGTCTAAAACCTACTGCGTCAGTGGCGCTTTACTGAGAACTATATGCGTCTTGAACAGTCTTGGAAAGTATAAACAACATCAATTTGAATATTTGATGTATAATGATATTAATTGTTGAAAGATCCATCAGTTCAACAATTTATTTCACTGTAATTGTATTTTTATTTTCAATACTGCAAGAACTGGACAAGAAAATATTTTTGTAATATAATCTGTTTTCAGTTAAGCGCCAATGACGCAGTAGGCTTTTGGTTTTTATTTACAGTTAGGAAAGGAGGCAGTATCCAAACACTTGTTTGTAAGGAAACTATATTCGTCTTTAACAACTTTAAAAAGAGCTAGCAAATTAAACTGAATATTTGATGTATAATGATATTAACTGCTGAAAGATCATCAGTTCAAAATGTTACTATAATTTTAGTGTTTATTTTCAATATTAAGTACAAAAGAAAATATTTGTCATAAAATTGGTTTTCAGTAAGGCGCTAATGACGCAGTAGGTTTTAGACATTTACTGTGAGAGAAGGAGATCATACCCAAACTCTTGTTTGTGGTGATTTTTGTTCGATTCAAGCTTGATTTGCGTATTCATTTCAAGTTTCACTAATTTTAAGATTTATTTATTAATTTACATTAATATTTATTGTATGTTTGTTTGCATTGATTGTTTATTTAATTTCTGTTCGTTTTAAGTGTCATTCATACTTCAATAGGAAAATATTTTATTTCGCTTTAAGCTTGATATTCGTATTCAATCTAAGCATTACTCGCTTTAAGATCTATTTACTCATTTATATTATTACTTGTTGTATGTTTTTGCTATGATTGTTTATTTAATTTCTGTTCTTATTGGGTTTCATTTACTCTTTAATAGTAATTTCTAGTCGTTTTGAGTTTGAATTTTAAAAGGTATTTGTATCTGCTGAGCTTAAGTTTAAAATGGCCTTTACTTTTCTTTGAAAAACTTATTTTTCGCCTATTTTTTTTTTAATAATCAATAGTAAGGGCTTATTCTTTGCAATAGTAAGGGCTCATTCAAGGGCTAAGGCTTGTTCCAGCCCAGGGACAGATCTATGTGTTAATGTGTGCCCTTGAAGTGGTATACTTCCTTGAAATGGACTTTCGGTAATTTTAATGTAGGTGAGAAAAGTACATGATGTGTTTTCTTAGCACTGAAGCGCAAACGTTAAACTTTGGAAGCTCTTGTATAATCCTGCTTTTCACCTTTTCATCGAACAATCAATTGATATTTATGTTAAGATCCGTGTCAAGCAATGTGCCAGGATCAGGTTCAATTTTCACTTACTTATCAAACAATGTATCCAAAACATAAATATTGTAGAAGGAAGGAAGTTTGTAACTGTAAAAATAATCAAATATAACAGTAGACAAGACACCAATCAGCAAATATGTAATAAAGAAAACAAATCATAATTATGAGGTGCATAAAGATACAAAACATAAGTTAAAAACGACTACACCAAACAAGTAAACAGAAAAAACTGAGTCAAGCCACTCAAGCAGTCAACCACTCAACCAGTCAAGCCACTTGAAAGAGGGTCAGGATGACCATGACCTCTTTTTGACTGTTAAGAAAATTGAATAAAACGTAATAGTAATAAATCAGCACATCCCAAAGGTGTCTGAGATTAACGTAGCAGTAAAAAGCTGTGCCAGTTTCTTGGCTATATTTACCTCGAGGGTGCCACTCCTTGTGCTTTGAGATATGGCGGTTTCGACCGTGTTTCCCCTAGTTCCTACATGAGTGGAAACGCTGGGATAATTTTGGTCGTTTTAGTCTTCAACCTCACATATTTTGTAATTCGTTCCAAATATTTGTATACTTTTCATATTTGGAATTTGTTGTGGCGACTTCACTTAACACGAAGTAGCATTTGTTGCTTATTGAAACTCATTTCTTGCCCTAAGGCAGGCCAGATTTGCCATACAGCTACATCAGTTCCCCCAATAGCGTCCTCACTAGTAACCAAAGTTATGCCTGCACCCTTCCAGTTTCTAACTGGCACTGTGTGCTCTTCATCCTTTGTTTTCTTATTAATTATACCTTTTACTTAAAACTTTCTTTTTTCGCATGCTGACCAATGGTGTGCGTAGCGCAGGCGTCGATCTTCTGATTCTCTGCTTTCGGCTAGGAGTGCAATACGTTGTTGGGGAAAAATCATCTGAAACTCCTTTTATTATCCCCCCCCCAGATTTCTTCAGGGATCCATTTAGACCTGGGTCGACCCTGGGCAAGCTTACAGAGTCACACCACTGACTCCAGTTAAAAGCCAAATAATCAGCGATACCAAGAATTGAGCCCCCTAGTCTCACGGACAAAGGATCTCAAGTCTAGCAGGCTAACCATTCGGCTAGGACAGCTCAATAACTATAGAATATATGCGATAATTACAGAGCTATTCATATTTAGAATGTTTTGGGAGAGAGTCTTGTTTTTTAAGTATTGAAAGTGAATATTTACAGAAGAGTATTACAACTATTTTACTTTCAGATAAGGCATGGTTTCTTCACTTTCTTCCAGGAGTTTCATCAAGTTTTCATTCCATTTATTTTGACTATTTATTTCAGTTTGCTTATTTCTGAAAGATGAAAAGTGGATATTTTAAGAAGAACATTGTACCTATTTTACTCTCAGTAAAAGCATGCTTTCTTTATTTTTCCAGGACCTTCAACAAGTCAGCCCAATTAAATACAGGGAATGAACAAAACTTGTGAATGGTCAAATAATTGTATCTCAGGAAGCAGACAGCGAGTCGAGATATCCTTATAGAAAATGGACTTATTTCCGGAACAAATTTCCTCTTCTCCGGAATCTTAATGACGAAAAAGAGCATGAAGAGAAAATTGTGTAGATATTTTAACATTTGTGCTACATCCTAAGGAGGGTGATTTTATCTTTGAGTAAGTATTTATTCATTCATTCTTACTCAATCCGTCTTAGTGATTAATATAATTTCCTGCTATTTTATGTTCTTGGGGGATTAACTGTTTAAATGACCCTTGTTTATTCAATCCTTTGGCATAAAGGGTTAGATAAAAGAAAAGGTTGCTAGTAATTTTTCATAGTTATAAGCTATTAAACAAATTTATTTTATTACCTATGTAAACCAAATCTTCTAATCACACTACCAGTGTAAAATGCATCAAATCACAATTCAGCATCCAACCTAAGGCTATCCACTTAAAAAAAGAATTTTTTTTTTAAATATAAAGATAAGACAACAGTGAAATTACTGGCCGTAAACTGACACTGTCTGTGGTTTTTGTCTAGCTGTAAACGCACATATAAGCTTGACCCGTTCTTTCCGATTAGTTATCATATTAGTAGAGGAAAGATACAGGAAAAAATGGCCAAGCTTCGGGGATGTTTGCAACAGAACGTATTTTAACACCAAAAATGTTTAGAAAAATCCGCTGAATTACACAAAAAAAAAAATCGACCAAGATCCCCCTTGCACCAGTATCCCAAACTTACCATTGATTGGGGGAATGAGGGGGGAAATTTTGCGTTTATAAACATTTTAGAGTTTAAATAGTCGTTTCCTATCAAATCAAGCATGTTGACTCTAAATCTGAATTCAAGTTTCCTTTTCTCCGTACCCTTATGCCTGTTTCTACCCTAAAAGGAGGGAGAGGGGGGGAGGGTTAAAAAATCGAAATTAAGAGGCTGTCTTATTTTTTTAATATTTCCTATGGAATGAATAGTGGAAAATTCGAAAATAAAGTTAAAAAATTGATTTTATGTAGTCAAGTACCTCATCTTACCTAAAACAGTTGTGAAAAGTGACCTATATGAACTAGTAATTTTAATCATTTTTGGTTGATTCACACTTCCCTATCAACCTAGGAATGGCGCCTTAGAACATGAGTCTCAAACAGTTTAATTTCAAACCAGTATTCTAGGATCCCTCCCCCCCCCCATCCAGTTTGCAGTTTCCATTGCTTAGCACCATTCTTTAGCTGCTGGAGCCATCTACCATAGTACTTGCTACATGACTGGGTTCAATGCTATACACAAAGTTTGTGCCGTTTTATTTACTTCCGAAAAAAAGACAAAAGAATGAACTGGGATCCATGAGCATTGAGTAGAAATAGTTTTTGAGATATTGTTTAGCATTATGCTTCCGATTTTGGAAAAGAGTGGATAGTCATATCTGATTTTGAATGATTTTCTGATTTTATGAGCTCCTTTGTTTATTCTACTTATGCATGCTAACGAGCGCGCTAGTCGAGCTGGAAAAACTCTAGTCATTACCTTTGACCAACCACTTAACTGGAAGGCAAAGTGTATCGTCAATGCAGAGCCTGCCACAAGTGCTTTAAGAAATGCTATTGTTGTCCTAGGTGAATTTCACACCCGCATCAGTGTCCTACGAGCCATTGGCTTCCGTATGGCTGACTCGGGACTTTTAGAAATACTAAGTCAAGCATACGTACCTAACACTGGGTGAAGTATGATACAAGGTAAAGCTGTTTCTCGTTATGTGCGAGGCCATGGCCTGTTGAAGATAGCCCTTTATGCGAATCTTTTATCATCAGAACTGAATAGCAGAGTTTTTGATGGCAATGACATGCTACCAGAACCCCTTGAAAAGGCAAAACAGGCGTACGAGTGGCTCCTTGAGGGAGATACCATTAACGAAGCGCAGGTGTCGGAAGCAGCAGAGTTTATCCATGAAATACTTAATAGTGAAACAGAACGATTATTCGAGTCCAGAACTGCCCTTTGTTTTCAGTTTCTGGACCTGCTTGGAATCTTGAGAAAGAACCTGAAAGCTGAACGAAGTTTCATTTTTTAGCTTTATCTACAGTTTTTGACAGGAATGCTTCCTTACTTTGCTGCTTCCGATCACAATCTTTACACGAAGTCTACTTGGCTGTTCGTACAGTCGACCTTTCAGTTGAGGAAAGACAACCCAGAGTAGCATAGAATGTTACAGGAATTCCTGTTCATCCAGAGAACTGGCAACTACTGGGCAGTACTTTCTCCTGATTTGGTGATCGAACAAATGTTAATGAGAAGAATGAAAACGAGTGGTGATCTGACGAGAGTTAGAGGCATGACTGAATTGCAGTAGATAATTTGGAAATCTTCTATGCCTACTTTGGTTTTTGTGAATGAGCGTATCCAGAACCTGACTGGCCTTGCAGAGTTGACTATTGAAAATCACGCAGAAGCAATATCTTGGAAAAAACCTGGATACCTGGTGGACATATAAAGCATAGTTCGATACATTGAGCCCCTAGAACCCTTCAGGCAGGATTCACTGCAGTTAAACGCGATTACTGGGGTCCGCGCTTCACCATCTGTAAACCTAGACGATCTGTGAGAGAAAAGATCCTGAAGGAAATGGAAGCGAAGGAAATATAAACATGTTTTCAGGAGAAAGGAGAAAGCTGTAACTATGGCTAAGTAGTCATCTGTGGTGAATAGATAGCGAGAGGTAAATTGTCAACTCAGCTCTAATATTTCAATGTCTTGCCACAGTGGCTAGCACCAGGGGTTCTGACTTGAACGAAGCTCTGTCATTCGAGCTCTGTACTTTTCCACCGTCGCTCTTTAGATCGTTCGAGGTGATGAGGGCAGTCGACAAAGCATCTCTAACACTGATGAAAATTAAGGGGATCAATGATCCAGTGACATTGCCAACCTTTAGAGAGTTTTTGACGGTAGCTGGCTAGTCCACAAAATACTGTGGACTGCCAGATCAACATACTCTAAGGTGGCAGAATCTTACGTAGATTATGTCCAAAGACATTTCGCCCAGACAGTGGTATTTTTCGACTTTTACACTGATACAGCAACGACGAAAAATTGCACACAGCTGAAAAGAACCAAAGGTGAGTCGTATCCGATGATTTAATTCTCTCCTAATATGAAGATCGTCAAAAGTAAGGAGGAATTTTTGAGAAGTCCCAAAAATAAATAACGCTTCATCGACCTACTAACTGAGAGGCTGGTGAACTCAGCATGCAAAGTTCTTCATGCTCAGGATGATGCCAATGTCTTAGTTGTACAAACTGCAGTCAATTATGCGGAGACTTTGTCAACCACTTTGATTGGGAATCATACCGACCTATTAGTCCTATTGCTGTACCATGCCAAGCTTGATGCATGTGATATCCTTATGTAGACAGATACGCATGAAAATAACCGACGAGTGTATGACACAAAAAGGATCAAGAACAACCTAGGAACCAAAGCAGAAGAAAATCTACTCGTTTGCCATGCAATGTCTGGCTGCAATACACCATATAGACTCCACGGTGTAGGGAAACGAGCAGTGGTTTCCTTTTCACTTAAAGATGTTATTTTTAAGAATTCTTGTAAAATCATCATGACACCAGGATCCAACCACCAGTAGATCACCGAAGCTGGAAAGAAAGCTCTGCTCTGCATATACACAGGAAAAAGTAAAGAGAAGATCCTGAAGGATGTCCGGGTGTGGTTAGTTACTATGTGGGTTGCAAGTTCAAATGCTTTCATTCAGGCAGAGCGGCTTCCGCCAAACTTGGCTGCCACAAAGTACCACTTTTAAAGGTGCTATTTTCAAATAATGAAGTGGCAAGACACGTCCAATTCGCTAAAGCCCAAAGACTGAAGTTGGTGCCTCTCTTCGTCGCAGAATATGTATCTTCCCATTATGACGTATGCTTCACCAGCACCAGAATATCTGCTGAAGATGGTGCGGTGCCAGAGCACCAGCGGGTGAGAGTCTCTCAGATTCAGCTGCCGTCGTAACGGTTTGCCCTGCAGCTTTGCCTACTGGGAGTGTAAAGGGGCATTATGTGCTAATGCTACAGCAAGACAGGATGAGGACGATAATGAAGAAAAGTCAAACAGTTTGTGGTAACGAACTGTAAGTAAGGAGCGACCTGGCTCAATGGTAACCGAAACTCTAAAAAACGAAATTTTGATACCAATAGATACATCAAAAGAATCATTTTTTAATGCTGATTTAAAATATATAAGTTTAGTCTTACCCATCAAAAGTTAAGCGCCTGAGAAAATTTGGCTGATTTTAGAAAAAAAGGGGGAAGAACCCTTGGAAAGTTATAGAACCTTAATGAAAATCACACCATCATATTCAGCGTATCAGAGAACCCTAGTGTAGAGGTTTCAAGCACCTATCTACAAAAATGTGGAATTTTGAATTTTTTGCCAGAAGAAAGATCACGGATGCGTGTTTATTTGTTTGTTTGTTGTTTTTTTTTCCCCAGGGGTGATCGTATTGACCCAGTGGTCCTAGAATACCGTGGGAGGGCTCATTGGAACGGAAATTAAAAGTGCTCGAGCCCTTTCTAAGTGACCAAAAAAGTGGAGGGCAACTAGGCCCCCTCCCACGCTCATTTTTCCCAAAGTCACCCGATCAAAATTTTGAGATAGCCATTTTGTTCAGCATGGTCAAAAATATGATAAAAATGTCTTCTAGGATGACTTAATCCCCCGAAGTCCCCGAGGGGAGGGCTGAAAGTTATGAACTTTACCCAATGTTAACATATTGTATTGGTTATCGGGAAGTATATAGACGTTTTCAGGGGGGATTTTATCTGATAGGTGGGGGGTGGGTGGGTCGTGGGTTATATTGGAGGATCTTTCCACGAAGGAAGTTTTATGGGGGAAGGCACGCTGCTATGAAGGGGGTGCCAGATTTCCCAGCATTATTAAAGAAAAAGATCAGAAATTAAGTAAAAAAAAACAACAAGTTTTTTAAACTGATTTCAACTGATCAACTGTTTGTGATTAAGGGGTCATTTTTAAAGAATTGGAAAAAAATTTGAACTTTAGCTTAAAGAGCAAGGTATTGACTAGGGGGCGAACCCCCTAATATACGTATTAAAAATTTATGAATATAGAAGTTCGTTACGTAAGCTAACTCGTAAGTTACGTATATTTATTACTAATAAAATCGTTCGTAAATAAAATTAAACAAGTTTCGAGAAAGCCGTTTAACCAAATAAAATTACAATTAATATGCAAATTTGTTTTAATTATTCATGTACGGTGAGCCAAAATCAAAACCTGCATTAATTCAAAAACGTTCAAAAATTAAATAAAAAAAAAAGTTTTTTTTAACTGAAAGTAAGGAACGCTGTTAAAACTTAAAACGAGCAGAAATTATTCCGTATATGAAGGGGGATGTCCCCTCCTCAACACCTCGCTCTTTACGCTAAAGTTTGACTTTCTCACAACTCTATTTTTTTTGAACAATAAAAAAAAAACTTTAGCGTAAAGAGCGAGGTGCTGAGGAGGGGACAGCCCCCTTCATATACGGAATAATTTCTGTTCGTTTTAAGTTTTAACGTCTTCCTTACTTTCAGTTAAAAAAAACTTGTTTTTTTTTATTTAATAGGAAGAAGAATTAGCTTTAGGTTGTGCTTTAAAATCAAAATGTTCTGTGATTAATTTACCTAAGTTCTAAACGTTCCTTCTTATAACTGATTGATCTGAAGTTTTGACCTTGATTAAAGAATTGGTTTTCAAGAAGTTGTGCTTATGAACCCTTCATATTACAGGACCCTCAGATATGGAAATCAGGTAGATAGCAAAATAAAACTGCTTTTTGACCTCATGTTTGGCAATACACTACTGTAGTTGATATAAATTGATCTTTCACTCGCAGGAATCCGTCAAAACATTATCTGCGTACTTGAACCACCTCTCCCCCCATTCCATGAAGTTGAAAATTGATACCCTGATCTGGAAAACTGGATTTCTGACTTCGTATTCGGATTCGTCATGCGATGGAAACGAATATTTAACCTCAAAAACATTTCTAAACACAAAGATCAATTTCCCCTCCTCATTTTCCCCCTTTAATGACAAATTTGGGACACTTTTGCAAGAGGGATTTTGGGTGGATTTCTTATGCGTAATTTAGCTGATTTTTCTAAACATTTTGGAGTAAAAAAAAAATTCTGTTGCAAGTTCCCAGAGGTCAAACCGTTTTTACTCCACTATATGAATCGGTATCGGCCAGCCGTGGCCAATCCCAATGACTAGTGTTAAAATGCCGGGTATAGTTTTTCCTCCAGCCCCTTCTGTAAAGGATGAGGACAAGGATTTTATCTATTTCTTCTTAATGAAGATACAAAGACTTGCTTTTCAAAATCCAGTGAGGAAGCATTTTTTTGCATTTTCCTTATGAAAATGCCAAAAAAAATATTTTTCAAATCTAGGGGTGAATTGTCCTCCCATAAATGGCGCCCTTGTCTTTTGTTATGATTTGTTTCATTTATTTCCAATCAGTTGTTTAAATAGTCATCAAGAAAAACATGAAAGAAGTAATGGGCTAAAGAAATAGTTCTGAACCCTTCTGCATCCTAGTTTGGACATGTCAAGAGGAGCGAACCCTCACTTTTTATAATTGGAATATTTTTGCTAATATTAGTGAAACTAAAGCGAATTAACTGGTAGAAATTCTAAGAAAGATAGTGAAACGTTAAACATTTATTTTTAATACAAATGTTAATCCTAAATCGAATATTTTTTGCTTCATATCAATGGCAGCGCAATAGCGCTGCCTATGTAAAGAAGGATGTTGGCACAATGTAATATTTACTATTTTTTTCTTAGTTTTAGTCCAGGGCACTTCGTAAAGAAGGAGTTGTCGTGGAAACTTCAAAAAGGTCTCATTCGATTTAAAATTGAGAGGGCTAGTGTCCTCTTTTAATAGTCGAAAGTGACTGGAGGGCAAATAGCCCCCCCCCCCCACCAGGCCTGCACACCACTTCCCCAAAAACATCCAATAAAAAGTTTGAATAGCCATTTTCTACAGCGTAGCTGAAATATCAAGAAATTATGTCTTTTAGGATGGTAATCCCCCCCCCCAAAGCCCCCAGGGCAAGGGATGTAAGTTATGCCCTGGGGGCATATACAGTTTTTATAGAAAGGGATGGTATAAACTTCGAAGAGGGCTCATTGGATTGGTAATTAGAAGTTCTAGTGCCCATTCTAAGAGTCAAAGCGATCGGAAGGCCGCTATCCCCACACGTCATATTTTCCCGAAATGCATCCAATAGAAATTTTGAGAAGGCCATTTTATCATGGGCAATGCAATAGCGCTGCCTAACTAAAGAACGATGTTGGCACAATGTATTATTTTTTTTTTAGACCAGAACATTTGGTATCGAAGGAGTTGTCGTAGAAACTTCGAAAAGGGCTCTTCGATTGAAAATTCGAAGGGCCTTTACCCTTCTTAATAGCCTAAAGTGATTGGAAGGCAATTAACACCCCTTCCACGCCCACCATTTCCCAAAAAAAACATCCAATCAAAATTTTGAGATAGCCATTTTGTTCAAATTAGTTGAAAGGTCCGGAAATTATGTCTTTAAGGATGCTCTCTTCTTTAGCGTGAAACGAAATAATGTATTCAAGAAAGGTCCTGAAAAAAAAAAAAAAAACAAAAACATACGCGGAAAGTCAATGTGAAAAGAAACCAAAAAACAATGGAAAACAAAAAAATAAAAGATGAATAAAATTCAATAAAAGCCAAAAATTACAAGAATAAAAATCAAAAACCTAACAACCATAAAAGCGAGTCATTTGCCCATATCTGTGATTTGCACAAAATCCAAAAAAATTATGAACTGCCATCTACGGATACTAGCCAACAACTGCTTTAAAATTAAATCTGTTTAATGTTGTGAAATTTAATGTTGCTTTAAAATTAAATCAAAACACACTGTTTGTATTCTGGTTGCCAATAAGACATCTCAGCAAAATACCAAGAACGACTGAGGGTAGTAAGTTCAAATTTTCGGGGCTACTTCTATTACTACTTCTACTCTTAAAATTTTACTAAACCAAAAGAGTGTGAGTGTATCCAGGCTGTGAAAGAATATAATTTTTTGGGAATGGCATTAACTTTTATTTATCAGGCCAACTATAGGATGTATGTGACTAAATTATATGACTAAATTTCTTAAAGGAAAACCGGAAAGATTAAAACTATTATTTTATTTTTCCATGATCAAGACTTAAAAGCGAACAGAAATTAATAAAAAGAACTTTTTTCACAACATAGCTTTTACAAAAAAAAGTAAAAAACTCTATTAAACAAAAAATAAACAAAAAAAAGAATCAAATAATCTACCAAGCATACAACTACCAGAAATCAGTATCAATAAATAAATGAAACCCAAAACGAACAGAAAGTAAAACAAATAACAAAGTCAAAATCAAAACGAGCAGAAATTAATATGAGTAGGGTTCAAAACCCCTATGCTTTCTAAAAGCCAGAATTTGTGAAAAAATTCTTTTAAATGATTTCATCTTTGTAACCTTAAGAAATCAAAACTTAATTAAGATTTAAAGAAATAAATATTAGCATAAGTATATTAAACTGACAATGCACATTTTTTTCAGTAAATTCATTTGAATTTGTTTCAGAAAAGTACAAATTATATTCTGGCCCTACTCATATTAATTTCTGCTCGTTTTGAGTTTGACTCTGTTATTTATTTTAATTTCTATTCGTCTTGGGTTTCATTTATTCATTGATACTGAATTGTGGTAGTTGTATGCTTGGTAGTTTATTTGATTCTATTTTCGTTTATTTTTGGTTTAATGGAGTTCTTTATTTTTCTTTGACAAACTTATTCTGTGGAAAAGTTTTTAAACCAATTATTAAAATTAGTCCAAAGACCATATAACAAGGCTTTTGGGGTGGAAACAAACCCCCTAGAGCCTGAAACCAAGGGTTGCAAGTAGCCAAGGGTGAACCAAGGGTTGTTAAGGTTTTAATGGAAGTAATGGTTGTTTAAACTCTAGAGGAGGCTCATTTGGTTGAAAATTGAAAGTTCTAGTACCTTTTTAAGAGTCCAAAATAATGGAGGGGAACTACCCCTCCCCCCAACTACCGCTCTTTTCACCAAACATATCTGATAGAAATTGTCTTCACTTCAAAAAAAAATTTAATGCTTTCACTTTTATAACATTAAGAAATACAAAAAAATGAGATTTCTAGGAAATAATATCAGCATATGTTTATTAAACTAACAATGCACTTTCATTTGTATCTTTTTCAGTAAAGCGCAGATTATTCTCTGGCCTTGAGAAGGCATAGGGGTTTTGAGGCCTACTGACGTTAATTTCTGCTCGTTTTGAGTTTGACTCCGTTATTTATTGTAATTTCTGTTCGTTTGGGGTTTCAGTTATCGATGTAGGTTTGCGGCAGTTTTAAGCTTGGTAGATCATTTTATTCTATTTTTGCTCATTTTTGGTTTCATAGAGTTTTTTACTTTTCTTTGAAAGATATATATTGTTGGAATTTTTAAAAAATTAATCTGGTAAAAACGCATACACTATACAGGTGTAAGCTGTGTCTACAAATTAAGCAAGGTCTGTCGAAGGTTCTGATTCATTTTCACTTATCTCATATGGTTTTCAAAATATTTAGAGCTTAATATTAAAAAGAAAATGCCTAATATGCTATTTTAACATTTATTGAAATAGTTGGAAAAAATAGGATTTTTAATGTCTAAACCATTTTGTCATATCTTTGATGCCTTAAAGTTATTATTTGTACAAACAATTGATACTTAAGCCCAGTAAAGATAAAAAAAAACCCTTGTTTTTGGCATTTTGGGCATTTGACCTTGGCATTTTTACCCAGCCTTTTTTCCAAAAATATGTTTGGTGGTGCAAGATGGCAGAAAAACACCACTTTGATGCGAATATTCAAGATGGAGAAGCTCAAAAACTCTTATTTAGGGTCTTAGACCATGAAAACTTGCTTGACTATCTTCGAATTTCCTATGTTCGAATTCTGATCCTCTTTGGGTAAAATTGGTTTTTCGGGGCACAAATGACAGAAAAAATCTCGTTTTGCTTGTAGAAGCTTGCTGTCGTTTGTTGTTAGACAACTTGCATGCACTTGAACCCATTTGATTTAGTTCAATAGTTGTAGTTACATCAGTAGTTGCAGTAGTAGTTGATGTTGCAGAAGTAGCAGCATCAATCGCATAGCATTAGAAGTAGAGGCATCAGTCCCAATCCCAGTCGCAATCGCAATTGTAGTAGTAGCAGTTTCAGTCACAAGTAGTCACAGAGGCAAACAGTCCCTGTCTCAATTAGTTGTAGTCACACTCAGACGCAGCTGCAGCCACGGTCATAAGTTGCTACAGCCACACTTGCAAGTATTCGCATCCCCGAGGATTCAAAGTCTTTAGTCATTGTAGCTGGATTCGCAAGTAGTCAGTGTTGCATTTGCCAGTAGTTGTAGTCACAGCTGGCCGTAGTCCAAAAATAGTCGCAATAGCAAGTAGTAGCAATAACAATCGCAAGTAGACTCAGTTACTGTCACAAGTAGTCATGGTAGCAAGTAGTTGCTGTCGCAGTAGCAGGTATAAGTAGTGTTGCAGTCGAACTAGTTGAAATCAGAAACAGTTGCTGTCATAATCGCTAGTATTCACAGTTGCAGCAAGTAGCCACAGTCACTGCCTCAAATACTTGCAGTCACAGGCGCAAAAAGTTGCAAACACAAGTAGTCACAATCGTAAGGGGTTGCAGTCATATTTAGTCGCAATCATATGTAGTTTCAGGTGGAAACAGTCACTATGACAAGTAGTTGCCGTCAAAAGTGGTTTCAC
>JAPEVW010000027.1:167500-170000 GCA_027921565.1 Artemia sinica | reverse complement strand
GCCAGTTCAGTTCGTCTTGATTCAGTTCGTGCTGGTTGAACTTCCTTGAAGTACTAACGCTAGGGCTGTTTTGAAATAATTTAGTTTTAACGATTGAATTTTAATGTGAGTTCTTTTATATTCGTTTTTTCTTCATTTGTTTTGCTGAGGACGGCCCTTGGATATAGGGTCGAAATAATCATTTAAAGTTGCGTTCTACTGTCTTATATAAAAAATTTCGCTATTGTTCTACTTGTTGTTTATGATGGAAAGCCAGTGTGGTTTTCATCGCTATTTTCTTCTATACGAAGTGGCTTTGTTAAAAAAAAAAATAAAAGAAACGCCTCTAATTTACTTTGAGGCCAAATTTGTCGATCACACTGATTTAACACTTGTTTTAGTTATTTCTTTTTTTGCTCACTTCTTTCTGGTGCCTGGCCAATTTTATTGATTTCTTGATTTTATCGGTGAAGGTATTGATAATCTTATGGCAACCTTGGATTTTGCTTGCCAGTGAAAGTACACTTGTACAAACATTGTTACTCTAACAGATCATTTATCAGCCCTGTTAAAAGAAATCTAAACATATTTTTCAGTTTTCTGTTCTCCTTTAAGTTTTACATATACGCCAAATGCCACCGTTTAAATCACCAGAATCTGTTACCTATATTTCAGGAAAGGGCAAGCACCAAATTGTGTAATGATAATTTGGCTTAGATTTTGCTGGATTTGGTATATCCATGATAAGGCCAGAAGTTAGTGATTACATTTTTGGCCTGGTGCAAGCCTGGGCCAGACTTGTCTGTTAAAAAATAATTATATAAAGAAAAATTATACTTTTATAAATCATTTATGAGTCTTTCGTTGCTTTCTAATTTTTTCAACTCAAGATTTTTATTTAAATATTAAGGGTAAGGTCAATATTTTTAGGTAGTTTTTATGAATAAATTGAAATAGGGTACCTTTTAGCATTTTTTTTATTGGTAAAGGGGATACACTCTTTTCTTTTTACGGTTAGATGAAATCTTTTTAAGTTTGGTGGAAATATGGGGACATCAAAGATAAGAAACGTAATTTATTGATTTTCATGGCACAACATTTGCATCGTAAGCAGGTGAAATAAGAATAAAGAAAGGAAAGACTGAAATCAACAGCAGAAATTTATAAGGAGTTGTTATATTTTGACACACTTCGATTATTTCCCTATTCTCTTAAACTGAGGACCCTGAAAATTAACTTACTTATTTATTTCCTTCAAAATTGAGAAGTATATAAAATATATAAATGAAAATTGCAAGAAAATATATCAATAAACTAATCAAAGCATTGATCATACACAGCGCAATAGTGTGGCAATAAAGACTGACCGCGCCAGTTCTGCCGGGGGAATTTGCTTAATTAGCTTCAGATACCGCCAGTTTTGCCGTGGGAATTTTATGGGGTACCTACCGGCTGCGCCATTTGTACCGGGGGAATTTTGTTGGTTCGTGAGTTTCAATGGTTGTCGGCCCTGTGCCGCTTATGACTGCACCAACTGCAATGGGGGATGGAAAGGACCGCACCACTCGTACCATTAAGTATCAAGCCACTTGTGCCGTTAAGTTTTATTACGCCGTGACTATTTTAAACTTGTGCCGCTAAAGATCACACTACTTGTAATCGGGAGTAAGATAAATGAGTGACCGCGCCACTTCCTATGGAAGAAAATAAAAAATGGATTAAAGTACTAGGTTTGAATTTCCTTGTGAGGTGATTAATTAGGCTGGGGAGCCGTCAATCCAGGAGCGTAATCAAACTTCGTAGGATTATCAGATCACTTAGGAGCGCTTCCAATGGAGACATTTGAACTAGTTATCTACTTTGCGGTGATATACAGGCATATAAATAAAACAAACACAAATAGAAAAGTAATGGTTTTATTGAGACCTACATTTCAGGTGTAGAACAATGTATGTATGTGAGCAAGGCTTCACTTGAGTCAGAATAATAATTTCATAATTGCTCGCAGAATGGTAGGAACATAATGTCTGTAATCATAATGCCCATAATAATGATAATGACGCGAAAAACACTTTTCATCACCATATATCCTAAGTCCTGATTCTTTGCCGTTATAGCTATTTTACGATTGGCCCAACTCCTGTGGAGGGCCCGCTACTTTGTCATTATGTTTACAAATTAAACTCATTATGCTAACTGCCCATCCAATAATTTATTTTCAATATTTTGATGATTAAACATTCATATTCCTATGATACTTGAAACTTCCTGAATAAGGCATCGTCTCGTGATTTTTTATTGCCAAGTATTTTCGCGAAATTCCAAACCGTCTTCCTTGATTTAATAGTCGGTCTGTAAAACAAAACGTCTAGAATGCTGCGAGGCATTTATATCGGAAGCATCCTTAGAAAAAACAATTTTATTTTTTTTTATATTTTAAATATATCACATACTACTCACGGTACATATTACCCTTACCATTATTTAATGACGTCCCGTCATTAGGATTTGCATGCCCTTG
>JAPEVW010000027.1:132500-162500 GCA_027921565.1 Artemia sinica | reverse complement strand
GTTCACGCACGTCCGTGCTGTTTAAGAAACGCATGTTGCACCAAGTTTTTCTACCAAGATTATTTGCAAAAAATAGCACCAATGCCTTTTGAACTAGCATAGGTTGTGACCACGAATTGTCCGTTTTCAAAATCAGGCAGTGGTAATATTGGTTCCGAAGTGAGTGCCTTTTTGAGACGGTCTAGGGAAGTTTGAGGTTCTTGGGACCAGGTAACATTTTGGGAGTTCCCTTTAGTTAACTCCCTGAGGGGTTTCTCAATTTGGGCATAATTGCGCTTCTGAAGTAACCAGTAAGATCTAAAATTCCTCTTAATTCTTTCATAGTTCTAGGGGGTTTGAGGTTTTCGACACATTTTATTTTGTCTGGGTCTGGTGATATCTCTCCTTGCGTCACCACTACTCCAAAAAATTTAGTTTTAGGTTGAAATAAATTTAATTTTTCAGGCCGGCATTTTAAATTGCCCTCTCTGAATTTCTCGAACACTTTAGCTAGTGTTGCTAAGTTTTGTTCAGCGTTTTCCCCTACACATATGACATGATCAACAAAATGAATGATATTCTTTAATCCTCTTAATAGATGCAAGAAGAGTCTACATAGCGCGCTTGAACTTGTCTTAAGTCCAAAAGGTACTCTTAAGTATTCATAGGAACCGCATTCAGTTGTAGAAAACGCAGTTTTAAAGACATCTTTTTCGGCTATTTTCACTTGAGGGTAGCCTTGTGTAAGATCTAAAGAAGTAAAAATTTTCGTTTTTGCTTGAGATAGAGTCAAGGAATTTCATCTATTCTTGGCAAAGGAAATTTATCACTAACTACTTGTTTGTTAAGGGCTCTATAATCTACTACAAGTCTCAGGTTACCATTCTTTTTGGGACCAAGATCACTGGTGCAGAATACGGACTTATACTGGGGCGTATAATCTCATTTTTTTCTAATTCAGGAATTTTATTTTTTAACCACTCTTTGTGCTTATACGGTACACGATATGGCTGTTTCACGACAGAATTACCGGTCGTTAGAATTGAATGTTCATAAAATGGTATCAGTCCGATGTCATCTTTAGATGCGGAAAATACATCTTTAAAATTCCATAATAATTCGCATAATTTTTTCTTAAGTTCTAAGTCCGTAATATGATCCAAATTAAATTTATTTAAAAATTGCGATTTAGTTAGAGAGTATTTGTTAATTGAGGTTTTAATGCCGTTAACTAGGTTTCTTTTGGAATTTTCCCATCTATCTAAACCATTCTCCGAGATAACTTAGATTTGAACTAGACATGTTCCCTTTTTTATTGTAATTGTATCATTTTCGTGATTATTAGTTACCCAAATAAAACCTTCTCCTTTGTCGTAAGATATAATCTGTTCTTCGCATAACAGATTTTCAGGAATTTCATCCGACGGGATTGCGAGCCATATTTCGGATTTGCTATCCACTGGTTCAATCATCTGTGACATTTGAATTCTTTGTATCGTTTTAGGAGGGACTTTTGTTTTCCGTATTGCGAATCCATAACATTTTTCTTTTTTTCATTGTCTATTAAATTTAGACTGGCGCTATCCGACAATAACATTGGCTGCGCCTGAACCGCATTGGGGTTCCCTACTTTTTTCTATAATTCCACTATTTCCTTGATTTCATTCGACCTATATCGTCGCAAATCTCCTATTTTTATTTTTGCAGATTCAATACACTTATTATTTAAATTTACTTCATAGTAAGGGAGACTTCAAGAGAGACATTCTGCAATGTCTCCCAGAATAAGTAAACACATTTCTGATTATGCCATGTCCTCTTTGTAGCGAGACATGAGGTTCAAAAGATTGCGACATTATACCGCCAGAAATTTTATTTACTGTTACATTCTCTTCGTAACCTCTGTTACAATTTCTTAAGGTATGGGAATTGGTATTTGCCGGGCACACAAGCCTTTCGTTCGCTACGTCTAATAATACTCTATTAGACCTTAAAAAATTTGCGCCGATGATGGCTTCATACGGAAAATTGTTGCATATTATAAAGTTTGTCGGAAAAATTCTATTATCACTTTTTACGTCTAGGCGAATTGAGCCTTTTGTATCCAATCCTGCCCTATTACACTAGTTAATTTGGGATTATTAAAATTCTTCTGTCGCCTAATATGCGGAGGCAACATATTAAATACGCATGTGTTTATGATATTAACTGTTGCACCAGAGTCAATTAGTGCCTTAAAGTAAACACTTGCCACATAAATCATTAAATAAAGGTAACTTATTATTACTATCCCTAAAGGACGGTACTATTATTGGGTTGGACCTATAAAATATTTTAGGCCCCTTCTGGGTCCAATTTATTCTTCTGAGGGGCCTGACACGTTTCCCTGCGGATTTATTTCATACGTCGGTGTCTGCAACAGAGATTCAGATATGTCCATGGAATCTCTAGCTAATTGATTTACATTTGTTTGCCGATTTCGCTATGTATTATTACGGTAGTTTGGATTTCGTGCGCCCTTGCCGGGTGCTGGCGTCGAATACAAATGCCGTTGGCTTGAAAAATTTGCATTTCCCGTCGGCAAGTTTTGGGATTTCTATATACCATCCTTGCACCATATTGGTTTTGACGAGTATTTAGGTTTTCGAATCGATAATTATTTTGTCTATTGGGGGGAGGGTTATACAAATTCTGTTGGTACGCATTGTGAGGTACTGGTGTTTGCAGTCTTCCCTGCCTATAACCTTGTGCACCATTGGCGCTAAAATGTGTTCTCCCGAACAAATGGTTGCCATAATTTTGCGTGTTACCGACGGCATTCCTTGGTGTCCGTTATGTCTCTAAACCTAAGGCGGCACTGTCTCGCGATATGTCCAGGTCGATTACAGTTATAGCATCTTACAATTGTGGAACTATTTCCATAATTGATTGGTTTAATGGGCTGAAAAAGTACTGTTTTCTGCCTCAAGAGTTCTTGCGTTTTATTTCTTTGTGGCACTGGGGAATTACCCCTTGAAAAGAAATTTGGAGAAGCCTGGCCTTCAAGTGAGGCTAGTCTTGCGGTCGATTCGCCTAGGCTATTTATTTTTGTTTTACTATGATTTGCCACAATCGTATCAATTTTGATCATTCGTCCAACCTCCTGAACTGCAAGATCCAATGTCTGAATATTGTTGGATATTACCATTCTATATAATTTTGGGGGAAGCCCATGCAAAAAGGCATGTAGTATGATTTTTTTCATACAGTTCCCCTGAAACTTTTCCGAATTTCTCTTCTATTGAAATCTGTATATTGTGAAGATATTCTCTTACATCCTGTGAATGGTCAAAGCATACCGTTGCTTGTTTTAATTTATTAGTTGAACTAGTCTCAATGATACTTTCTTTGAATGCCGTTAACAATTTGTCTATTGTATTTATTGGCAAACTGTCATCGTCTCCTATAGTGTTTTGAATTTGCTTTAGGAAGGTTAAAGCCTGCCCTCTTAATCTTAAGAGAAGCACACCGACTAAAGTTTCTAGCTCTGTTTTTTTTAATTCTACAAATTGGGCCAATTGGATATTGAATTCGTCGACATCTGTTTGTCCATCGTATTGCGGAATAGATTTTGTTATTTCTACATTTTTCGTGACCAACTTTTGCGCAATTAATAGATCGCTTAATTCTTCTGACATTTTTGCGTTTGTATAACTCAAAATAAATTTATTTTTTCACTTAACCTATTTGGGGGAGACTGCTATCTCCTATGAGATATTCTAAAAGGGTTTCCTATTATAGCTTAGCGGTTATAGGCCTATTCACTTTTTCTTATAAGTCTGTATCTACCAATGATTTAAACTTAAATTAAGAAGTTTGTAGCATAACTAGTTCACATGTTGTCCTCCAAGTTTTCCGACCGCGCCATTTCCTATGGAAGAAACTAAAAATACCAAGTCGCGCCACTTGTGGCAATCCTATCGACCGCACCACTAGTGCCAATAAAGACTGACCGCGCCAGTTATAACGGGGGAATTTGCTTAATTAGCTTCAGATACCGCCAGTTCTTCCGTGGGAATTTTATGGGGTACCTACCGGCTGCGCCACTTGTACCGGAGGAATTTTGTTGGTTCGTGAGTTTGAATGGTTGTCGGCCCTGTGCCGTTTATGACTGCGCCAACTGCAATGGGGGATGGAAAGGACCGCACCACTCGTACCATTAAGTATCAAACCACTTGTGCCGTTAAGTTTTATTACGCCGTTACTATTTTAAACTTGTGCCGCTAAAGATTACACTACTTGTAATCGGGAGTAAGATAAATGGGTGACAGCGCCACTTCCTATGGAAGAAAATAAAAAATGGATTAAAGTACTAGGTTTGAATTTCCTTGTGAGGTGATTAATTAGGCTGGGGAGCCGTCAATCCAGGAGTGTAATCAAACTTCGTAGGATTATCAGATCTCATAGTTGTAGGGCCTGGAAATTATGTCTCTGAGTATGACAACACCCCCTTCCCCCCCAAAAAAAAACTCTCAGGGCCAAGGTTGTAAGTTATGCCCTGGAGATATACAGGGTTCTTATAGAAAGTGTTTTATAGTAAATTTCAAAAAGGACTCATTCGATGGGAAATTCAGAGGGCTATTGTCCTTTTTAAAAGTCGAAAGTAGGGGTAGAAAAGTCGAAAGTAGAATCAGAGGGAGAATCATCTCCTCTCCCCACCCCCGCCCACGCCAATCATTTCTCCAAAGACATCCGATCAACATTCTGATATGGCCATTTTGTTCAACGTAGTTGAAAGGTCTGGATAATTATGTCTTTGAGGATGACGACCCTCCCCCCATAGTCCTCAGGACAAGGGTCGTAAGCTATGCCCTTGGGGCATATAAGGTTTTATAGAAAGTTTTATCGTAGAAACTTAAAAAGGGCTCATTCGATTGGAAATTGAGAGGACTAGTGCCTTTCTTATTAGTCGAAAGTGATCAGAGGACAAATGTCTCTCCCCCACGCCCATCATTTCCCCAAACACTTCCAATCAAAATTTTGAGATAGCCATTTTGTTCAATGTATTTGAAAGGTCTGGAAATTATGTCTTTGAGTATAAACAAATCCCACAAACCTCAGGGCAAGGGTTGTAAGTTATGTCCTGAAAGCAAGTAAGGTTTTTATAGTAAGCATGGTCATATAGACTTCGGAGGGGGCTAAAAAGAAGTAAAAAACTTCATTAAACTAAAAATGGACAGAAATAGAATCAAATAATATACAAAGCATACAACTACCACAAATCAGTATCAATAAATAAATGAAACCCAAAACAAACGGAAATTAAAATAAATAACAGAGTCAAACTCAAAACGAGAAGAAATTAATATGAGTAGGGTTCTAAAACCCTATGATTTCTAAAACCTAGAACATAATTTGTTCTTTAATGAAACAAAATCTTTTAAATGATTTCATCTTTGTAACCTTAAGAAATCAAAACTTAATCAAGATTTAAAGAAATAAATATCAGCATAAGTATATTAAACTGACAATGCATATTTTTTTCAGTAAATTCATTTGAATATTTTTCAGTAAAGTAGAAGTTATATTCTGACTTTTAGAAAGCATTGGGTTTTAGAACCCTACTCATATTAATTTCTGCTCGTTTTGAGTTTGACTCTGTTATTTATTTTAATTTCTGTATTTTTTGGGTTTCATTTATTTACTGATACTGATTTGTGGTAGTTGTATGCTTGGTATATTATTTGATTCTATTTTTGTTCATTTTTAATTTAATGGAGTTCTTTACTTTTTCTGAAGAACTTATTTTTTGGAATTTTTTTTAAATTTATTTAAAATAAATAACGACGAAGACCACATTGCCTTTCCATCATAGACAATAAGTAGAACAATAGGGAATTTTTTCTTATATAAGACAGTGGAACTCAACTTTAAGTGAATATTTCGACCCTATATCCAAGGGACGTCCTCAGCAAAACAAATGAAGCAAAAGCCAGTATAAGAGAAATTCACATTAAAAATTCAATCGTTAAGACTAAAACACAATTTCGAAACAGCTTTAGCATCATTACTTCAAGGAATGACAGTCCCTTTGAATGAACTGTCTTTTTTCATTTCGCTTGTCGTACCAGTCCTGGTTGAACTTCCTTGAAGTAATAATGCTAGGGCTGTTCTGAATTTTTTAGTTTTATTTTTGACGATTGAATTATAATGTCAGTTTCTTTTATATTGGCTTCTTCTTCTTTTGTTTTTCTGAGGGCGGCCTTTGGGTGTAGGGTCGAAATATTCGTTTAAAATTGAGTTCCACTGTCGTATAAAAAAAATTTCCCTATTGTTCTATTTATTGTTTTTGATTTAAAATAGAGTGAATAACACTTCTGAATAAAATACATAAGAAAAAATAACAATAAAGAGAATTCTTTTTTGGAAAACCAATTTAGTCACCTTAACTTGTCCTCGAAAGCTTTATTTTGTTGTAGGAAAATACAATCGTTAAAGCTACAGTTTTTTTTCCAAGTCTTGAATACCAAATTAATTCCAACTTATAAAAAGGTGCCATTTTACCTAGTTTCAAGGCCGTGCCCAGAGGGCTGGGGGGTTAGGAGGGTTTGAACCCCTCCCTCCCGAAAAGTTTGTCTGACTCGCAAAATCGTAACAAAAATCGATATAAACAAATTTTGTATGTGTTTTTTGAGGTTTTTTGTTTAAACCCCCCTCACCAAAAAACAAATGTTTTTTCAGTAAAACCCCCTCCGAAAAATCCTGGGTACGGCCTTGCCTAGTTTAACAGAGTATCTTTGCATAAAATGATATTTATGCATTTTGGACATCTAAGAGCATCTTTACAATTATAGTATACGATTAGATATGTTTCCATAAGTGATTTATGGTACTGGTTATTTTTTTTTCTCTTGTGACAATGCTTATCTTACGAAAAATGTACATTTCAAAATGCTTGAAATAATTAGGAAAATTGGCAATAGGAAATCAAATAGACCTTACCTTAGACCTTAGAACTTCCTGTGCCTCCATAGGGGCTTAGGGCATCCAGGCAGTGTCTCCAGTCATCTCTCGTCGCGTCAGCCGCCCAGACATTTTCCGATTTGGGTTGGATTGAGGCATTGATATTTTTGAGGTCAGCCCAGTAGCTGCGTCGTAGTGTGTTTCAGAAAGGTTGCGTTAAATATACCTACTGCAATGACAAATCAAAATGTTGGCAGTTTAAATTTAAATTTGTGAAACTCTGAAAAGTAATGTATTTCTGGCAAAAGTGTAGAAATTCTCTATTGTGTTAATAGATCTCTCAAGTCAAACTGTCTTTACGTGGCTTGACATGAGTTGCATCCATTAATATAGCCTTGACTACTCTAAGATAGATTTTGCGGTTATTGCTTGTGAATATTTGATAAGCATTTGTCAAATTGTCATTTTTATCTATTTCAATTATTTGTTAGAAAAAGTCAATTTGGCGCCCCTTGTCTCATTATGTGGATTTTCTATGCTCTGGGCTATCAACCATGGCATCCAATAAGCATGTCAGAGGGGAAAAGTTTGAGAACAAATTATTATTTTTCTTTCGTATCATTCGCCATAGTTCAACTTAGCACTTCGTTTCTTTATAGTCCTAGCCCTTAGAGATTTCTGCATGGAGAAACCAGGTTATGACACTGAAAGTTTAAGTAGGTAGCAGAGAAGAGGGAAGTAGTTTGCAAAGATATTCCTTCTTTTTAGCTTACTGCTTGTAAAATTTAGTATTGTTGTTTTCTCTACTTCTACGACAAGTATGCAAGGGTGTCAACTAAGCGGAAGAAGAAGGGGGTAATTTCTCCCTAAATTTTGAAAAAAATCCTGTATTTTGATTTAAAAATCGAACAAAAAATGCTCATCCTCCTAGGATTTTTAAATGCTTTTTCCTGCATTTTCATATTTTCAAAAATAAAAACAGTCCTTACAGCCCCTCTCCCTGTTTTTTCGTGAATTGGTGCTACTGCAAGTGTGAATTTTAATTCTCGATGTTTTTTATGCAAACAAAAATAAGAACTATTTATCTATTTATACTATTTTTTTATCACAAACTGAATAACAGCTCAGAGCTTTTTACCACAGCTCCGGCTTTCTTTTTGCTGTGATGAGAAGCCTTAAATTTTTTAGATATACAAAACAATGTCTATAGGGCAAAGCGGATTTGCTCACATTGAGTGTGTTTTTGGATAATAATATATTCGCTTTAACTTGTTGAGCTACTAAAAGAAGCTAAGAAAGTATGAACTATTTATTTTCCTTGCACTTGATTTTCCCATAAGCAAGAAAGCTATAAGTTGCTCGGGGAGTCATCCTTTCTCGAGGAGTCTAAGGAGGGGGAATTGCAAGGAAACCAGGGGCGGATTCAGGATTTTTTAGGGGGGGGGGGCAAAATAGGTTGATCCGATAGATTTTTTTTAGAGGGGGCGCAAAATAGGTTGATCCGATAAACATGCGTTAGGAGCAAGTTTAATTAACGCAAGCTTGAGTTAATTAAGTAAACTACACTACGTTAGACTACGCTAAGGGGGCGTGCCCCCCTTTCCCTCCCTGGATCCACCACTAAAGGAAACCATAGTTCAGTAAAAACAAATGTCAAATCTTTGTGTACTGATAAGATTATCATCGTGTTTCTATACATTAATAAAGAAAAATTGTAGAGTTGCAAGCACAAAACTTCAGATACAGGAGCAGCATTGGAAGTATTGATAGTGTATAAGGTCCGAAACTAGATGGTATAAAGCGACCAAAAACTCCCATATTATGGACCTATAAAGCGATCATACGCGTTTTGGAACTATGGTTGAGATTGTGTAATGCAATCAGACTGGTTTCTGAGGCAATACCCATTTTTTGGGGCCAAGAGAGTTGAATCAAGAATCTGTGTGTAGTTAACAACTAATGTTTTTGAAAAGGGTAATTTCTTGTAGGTTCAATAAACAAATTAAACTTCCGTTGGTTAATAATACGTCAAGGGTAATTAAAGAAATAATGTTTTTTACTAAAGACACATTCAAGCCGTGCATGTTTCTGACTCAAAAATTGTCAAACAGTAATAAGCTCTAGGCTAAAGGTACCTTGCATCATGTCTAGAATTGATTGGCATATGGTGCTAAATCATTTAGCAAAAAAATAACTCTATTTGCGAAAAAGGGTATAGTATTTGCGAATTGGACTGTATGAACGATATTAATTGTTGATTGAATAATAGGGATGTGAATGATCCTAATTAGTGATTAGATCGGATGAAGCTGGTAAAAAAGGGGCTAAACTGATTATCAGTTAAGGTAAATGCAAAGGCCTTGTTAACTCAGGCAATTTGTAATAAATTTGGAACAAAATTAATCTATGAAAATGGTTAACGATGATAGAGTGACCTTGTGACTTGACCTAGCTTTACTTCTTCGATGTGTTCTGTATATTACACAAGTGGCGTTTGAACAGTGTTGTCAATTTAAAATAGGGTCTAACGTTATAGTATACTAAAAAGTTGATACTAAGAGAGATGTAAATGGCAAGAAAAGAATTTTAATAAAGAAATCCAGAACAATCCATAGAAATCCTTATAAATCAAGTACTGAAGTGTATATGAGTATGAACCGTCAAGGATCATAAGCACCAATGACCCTAACCACCAGGGACCTCAACCCCCAAAGGTCCCCTATCACTAAACTCCAAGGGGGTCCTCTCCTTTCCAACTTTTCGGCCCCCTCCCCCAATTTTTTTATAATTTTTTTTTGAAGTTTTTTTTAACTTTTTTTTACAGGTCTTAGAATGACAGGAAACATACTTAAAACATAAAAAAATCACATTTGATATTTTTCAAATCAAAATGAGAATGATATAGAAATGTTAGTAGTGGTTTTTACTATTAGAAAATTATTGTTTGTAGTAGCACTTTTTTTTATTGGACTAAATTTTTTTTTGGACTTCGAAATTATTCAACTTTTTTCTTTTTTTTACGTATCTTAAAATGATATGAAATATGCTTATGGCTCTAAGAATTTACTCTATACTTGCCCTTAGACACGATGCGGCTTTCCCACTGGTACTCTATGTCCGGTTATCAACACTACCTAGTTTATTGGATGTATTAAATCAGTATGTTTTACACAGTGGAAAAATAAACACAACTCATATCTCTAAGAAGTGAAGATGAAGCATTTAAAAAAAGTATGTTCGCATGATAGTGTTATTTTAGCATTGAATGCTGACAAGGAGAAGTATTTAAACTACGAAATAAGTACAAGTGGTAGCACTATCGGAAACATATGCGTGCATTGTCATGACAGTAAGGAATTAAATTTCTTTGGAGTACCAAAAAAATTCAACTCTTATGATGGTGGATATGCGAGATTAAGGTCTCCGGAGATGTGTGCACTCAAAGAGAATGCAAACATAAAAATAATAGTTGATGAAGAGGGGCATCTTCTTGCTAGTGCTTATGGTAACATGTTACCCAGTGTTAAACCATTTCGTCAGCTTTCGGGTATTAGCATTCAAATGAAAGCAAAGACGAAAAGAAAGGCCTACTCTTCTACTAATATCGTAAACCATATCCTGTCTACGTGCCGGAACTGTTACTTGTCTAAAAATAGTGTGATAATAGACAGTGAAATTGCCAGAAAAATTAAAAGGGCATTGGCAGAAAATATCACTAAGGAATATAAAGATGAATCGATGAAAAACAAAGCACTAGCAAACGTTACTGCCATTAACTAAACAGTCAATGAACCAAATAATACCAAAGACGAAAAGCATATTGGCCCTGTCGATGACACACCTGTAAAAATTGTTTATGACTCAAAATGGAATAATGATTATTCTACTGATTACGAACTAAGAGAAGACAATAGCTATAGTATCAAGGGAGAACATGGTGAACCATTTCATGGAACAGATTCAGAATGTCCAAAGTTGATCATTGATATTAATAATGTATAATAATGTATCTACCATATATTTATATTAATATCATATATGTAATTATTTCATTAAAATGTGTTATCTATTACTTTGTTATATTCCCATTATTTCTAGGGTAAGCTAAGACAGACACTGAGAGAAGCAAACACCTGACCAAACACACAAGCAAAAAGAGTTAGAGACACATACAAGTACATATATTCAGACATTCAAACCGACAAAGACAGGCACTGGAATAAGCAAACACCTGCCAAGACACACACACACACACACAGACAAAGAGAGTGAGAAACAAATACAAACATATAGATTCAGACATACAAACCGACAGAGACATGCACTGGAATAAGCAAACACCCGCCCAGACACATAGGCAAGAAAGTGAGAGAGACAAAAACACATGCAAATATATAGATTTAGACACACAAAGCAACAATCACAGGCATTGAGATAGGCAAACACCCGCCCAGACGCATAAGCAGAGGACGTGAGAGTGACAAAAACACAAATAAATATATAAATTCTGACATACAAATCGACAAAGACAGGCACTGGGAGAGGCAAACATCCGCCCAGACACATAGGCAAGGAGAGTGGGAGAGATAAAAACACATGCAAATATATTGATTCAGACATACAAACCAACAGAGACAGGCACTGAGATAAGCAAACACCCGCCCAGACACATAGGCCCAGAGAGTGAGAGAGACAAAAACAAATGCAAATATATAGATTTAGACACACAAAGCAACAATCACAGGCATTGAGATAGGCAAACACCCGCCCAGACGCATAAGCAGAGGACGTGAGAGAGACAAAAGCACATATAAATGTATGGATTCTGACATGCAAAGCAACAATGACAGGCATTGAGATAGGCAAACACCCGCACAGACACATAAGCACAGGAAGTGAGAGAGAGCGAAATACATATAAATATATGGATTCTGACATACAAACCGACAAAGACAGGCACTGTGATAAGCAAAAACCCTCCCAGACACATAGGCCCAGAGAGTGAGAGAGACAAAAATGTAAATATATAGATTCAGACATACAAAGCAACAATGACAGGCATTGAGATAGGCAAACACCCCGCCCAGACACATAAGCAAGGAGAGTGAGAGAGACAAAAACACATAAATATATAGATTCTGACATACAAACCGACAAATACAGGCACTGGGAGAAGCAAACTTCCGCCCAGACACATAGGCAAAGAGAGTAGGAGAGATAAAAACACATGCAAATATATAGATTCAGACATACAAACCAACAATGACAGAAATTGAAATAGGCAAACACCCGCCCAGACACATAGGCCCAGAGAGTGAGAGAGACAAAAATACATATAAATGTATGGATTCTGACATGCAAAGCATCAATGACAGGTACTGAGATAGGCAAACACCCACCCAGACACATAAGCAGAGGAAGTGAAAGAGACAAAAACACATATAAATATATAGATTCTGACATACAAACCGACAAAGACAGTCACTGAGATAAGCAAACAACCGCCCAGACAAATAGGCCCAGAGAGTGAGAGAGACAAAAACACATGTAACTATTTAGATTCAGACATACAAACCAGCAATGACAGGCATTGAGATAGGCAAACACCCGCCCCAGACACATAAGCAAAGAGAGTGACAGTGACAAAAACACATATAAATATATAGATTCTGACATACAAACCGACAAAGACAGGCACTGGGAGAAGCCAAAATCCGCCCAGAAACATAGGCAAGGAGAGTGGGAGAGATAAAAACACATGCAATTATATTGATTCAGAGATACAAATCGACAGAGACA
This sequence comes from Artemia sinica, assembly GCA_027921565.1. Classification (NCBI taxonomy): domain Eukaryota; kingdom Metazoa; phylum Arthropoda; class Branchiopoda; order Anostraca; family Artemiidae; genus Artemia; species Artemia sinica. The sequence goes on along the minus strand of JAPEVW010000027.1, from coordinate 149,780 downwards.
GGCACTGAGATAAGCAAATGCCCGCCCAGACACATAGGCCCAGAGAGTGAGAGAGACAAAAACACATGTAACTATTTAGATTCAGACATACAAAGCAACAATCACAGGCATTGAAATAGGCAAACACCCGCCCAGACACATAAGCAGAGGAAGTGCGAGAGACAAAAACACATATAAATATATGGATTCTGACATGCAAACCAACAATCACAGGCATTAAGATAGGCAAACACCCTCCCCGACACATAAGCAGAGGAAGTGAGAGAGAAAAATTCATATAAATATATGGATTCTGACATACAAACCGACAAAGACAGGCGCTGAGATATGCAAACACCCGCCCAGACACCTTGGCCCAGAGAGTGAGAGAGAGAAAAACACATGCAAATATATAGATTCAGACATACAAAGCAACAATGACAGGCATTGAGATAGGCAAACACCCCGCCCGGACACATAAGCAAAGAGAGTGAGAGAGTCAAAAACACATAAATATATAGATTCTGACATACAAAGAGACAAAGACAGGCACTGGGAGAAGCAAACTTCCGCCCAAACACATAGGCAAAGAGAGTGGGAGAGATAAAACCACATGCGGATATATAGATTCAGACCTAAAAACCAACAATGACAGGCATTGAGATAGGCAAACACCAGCCCAGATACATAGCAATACTTAGATTCAGACTATAACCCGACAATGACGAGCATTAGGACTAGCAAACACCCGCCCAGACATATAGGTAAAGAGATGTAAGTAAGTAAGTAGCAATCTCTTGGCACTGCGAGAAGCAAACATCCCTCCAGACACATAAGCAAAGAGAGTGAAAGATTCAAAAAACAAATAAATATATAGATTCTGACATACAAACCGACAGATACAGGCACTGAGAAAAGCAAACATCCGCCAAAACACATAGGCTAAGAGTGTGGGAGAGATAAAAACACATGTAAATATATAGATTCAGACATACAAACCAACAATGACAGGTATTGAGATAGACAAACACCCACCCAGACACATAAGCAGAGGAAGTGAGGGAGACAAAAACACATATAAATATATGGATTCTGACATACAAACCAACAATGACAGGCATTGAGATAGGCAAATACCCGCCCAGACACATAAGCAGAGGAAATAAGAGAGACAAAAACACATATAGATATAAGGATTCTGACATACAAACCAACAAAGACAGGCATTGAGATAAGCAAACACCCGCCCAGACACATAGGTCCAGAGAGTGAGAGAGACAAAACACATGCAAATCTCAATGTCTGTCATTGTTGGTTTGTATGTCTGAATCTATATATTTGCATGTGTTTTTATCTCTCCCACTCTCTTTGCCTATGTGTCTGGGCGGAAGTTTGCTTCTCCCAGTGCCTGTCTTCGTCGGTTTGTATGTCAGAATCTATATATTTATATGTGTCTTTGTCACTCTCACTCTCTTTGCTTATGTGTCTGGGCGGGTGTTTGCCTATCTCAATGCTTGTGATTGTTGCTTTGTATGTCTGAATCTATATATTTGCATGTGTTTTTGTCTGTCTCACTCTCTGTGCCTATGTGTCTGGGCGGGTGTTTGCTTATTCCAGCTCATGTCTCTGTCGGTTTGTATGTCTAAATCTATATGTTTGTATGTGTTTCTCACTCTCTTTGTCTGTGTGTGTGTGTTTGTGTGTGTCTTGGCAGGTGTTTGCTTATCCCAGTGCCTGTCTTTGTCGGTTTGTATGTCTGAATCTATGTACTTGTACGTGTCTCTCACTCTTTTTGCTTGTGTGTTTGGTCAGGTGTTTGCTTCTCTAAGTGTCTGTCTTAGCTTACCCTAGAAATAATGGGAATGTAACAAAGTAATAGATAACATATTTTTAATGAAATAATAACATATATGATATTAATATAAATATATGGTAGATACATTATTATACATTATTAATATCAATTATCAACTTTGGACATTTTGAATCTGTTCCATGAAATGGTTCACCATGTTCTCCCTTGATACTATAGCTATTGTCTTCTCTTAGTTCGTAATCAGTAGAATAATCATTATTCCGTTTTGAGTCATACACAATTTTTAGAGGTGTGTCATCGACAGGGTCAATATACTTTTCGTCTTTGGTATTATTTAGTTCATTGACTATTTGATCAATGGCAGTAAAGTTTGCTGGTACTTTGTTTTTCATCGATTCATCTTTATATTCCCTAGTGACATTTTCTGCCAATGCCCTTTTTACTTTTCTGGCAATTTCACTGTTTATTATCACACTATTTTTACACAGGTAACTGTTCCGGCACGAAGACAAGATATGGTTTATGATATTAGTAGAAGAGTAGGCCTTTCTTTTCGTCTTTGCTTTCATTTGAATGCTAATACCCGAAAGCTGACGATATGGTTTAACACTGGGTAACATGTTACCATAAGCACTAGCAAGAAGATGCCCCTCTTCATCAACCATTATTTTTATATTGGCATTCTCTTAGAGTGCAATATCTCCGGATATCTCAATCTCGCATATCCACCATCATAAGAGTTGAATTTTTTTGGTACTCCAAAGAAATTTAATTCCTTACTGTCATGACAGTGCACGCATATGTTTCCGATAGTGCTACCACTTGTACTTATTTCAGAGGTCAAATACTTCTCCTTGTCAGCATTCAATGCTACAATAACACTATCATGTGAACATATTTTCTTAAAATGCTTCATCTTCACTTCTTAGAGATATGAGTTGTGTTTATTGTTCCACTCTGTAAAAAATACTGATTTAATACATCCAATAAACTAGGTAGTGTTGATAACCGGATATAGAGTACCAGTGGGAAAGCCGCATCGTGTCTCTGGGCAAGCATAGAGTACAATTGCTAGAGCAATAAGCATATTTCATGTCATTTTAAGAAACGTAAAAAAAAGAAAAAAAAGTCCAAAAAAAAATTAGTCCAATAAAAAAAAGTGCTACTACAAACAATATTTTTCTAATAGTAAAAATCACGACTAACATTTCTATATCATTCTCATTTTGAATTTGGAAAATATTAAATTTAATTTTTTTATGTTTTAAGTATGTTTCCTGTCATTCTAAGACCTGTAAAAAAAGTTGAAAAAATATATCATGTTAAAAAAAATAAAAAAGTTAAAAAAAAACAAATAAAAATAAAAAATGGGGGGGAGGGGGCAAAAAAGTTGGAGGTGAGGGGACCCACTTGGAGTTTGGGAATAGGGGACGTTTGGGGGTTGAGGTCCTTGGTGGTTAGGGTCATTGGTGCTTATGATCCTTGACGGTTCATTCTCATATAGACCTCAGTATTTGATTTGTAAGGATTTCTATGGATTGTTCTGAATTTCCTTATTAAAATTCTTCTCTTGCCATCTACATCTCTCTTAGTATCAACTTTTTAATATACTATAACGTTGGACCCTATTTTAAATTGACAACACTGTTCAAACGCCTCTTGTGTATTATACAGAACACATCGAAGAAGTAAAGCTAGGTCAAGTCACAAGGTCATTCTATCATCGTTAACCATTTTCATAGATTGATGTTGTTCCAAATTTATAACAAATTGCCTGAATTAACAAGCCCTTCGGAGTTACCTTAACTGATAATCAGTTTAGTCCTTTTTTTTACCAGCTTCATACGATCCGATCACTAATTAGGATCATTCACATCCCCATTATTCAATCAACAATTAATACCGTTCATACAGTCCAATTCGCAAATGCTATACCCTTTTTCGCAAATAGAGTTATTTTTTTTGCTAAATGATTTAACACCATGTGCCAATCAATTCTAGACATGATGCAAGGTACCTTCAGCCTAGAGCTTATTACTGTTTGACAATTTTTGAGTCAGAAACATGCACGGCTTGGGTGTGTCTTTAGTAAAAAACATTATTTACTTAATTACCCGTGACGCATTCTTAACCAACGGAAGTTTAATTTGGTTATTGAACCTACAAGTAATTACCCCTTTCAAAAACATTAGTTGTTAACTACACACAGATTCTTGATTCAATTCTCTTGGCCCCAAAAAAACGGGTGTTGCCTCAGAAACCAGTCTGATTGCATTACACAATCTCACCCATAGTTCCAAAACATGTATGATCGCTTTATAGGTCCATAATATGGGTGGTTTTGGTCGCTTTATACCTTCTAGTTTCGGACCTTATACACTATCAATACTATTGGAATAGGGGTATCTTCAACTGAGTCAAATCGTGAAAAAAAATCGAAAATGGAGAAGAAGCTAAGTAAAAAATATTGTAAGTAAGAAATTAGCTTTAATGAATTGCTTTGAAAAAGAAAATGTGCCATTGTCTTTGGTTGAACTTCTTTGGTTGAACAAAATTTGTCATTGAACTTCTGAGCTTGTTGGTGGGGTTTTGCTGATGATAGACTTTTTTTTCTAAGGATCATGTTTCGGCCTAACAATTATTGTGCATCCACAAATGACCTTGAAACTGAGCTTCCACCTCATCGTGAGATGGGGCAATTGTCTTTCGATGAAAAAAAATATCTTCTTGCTGTGGAGAGAGGAGATTTGGCTACAGTGCGCAGGTAAGTTTTTCTTTTGTAATTGATACCCAGCCTGGTTTAATTTAAAAAGTGTAGGAGATTTGTCTGAAAAAAATTCTTCAAGATGCATAACATTTTTAATATGAGTGTTTCCTTCCATTAGCTTTCAAAGGTCATAAGAGGCCAGGAGACATTCGAATTTATGGACTTTCCATAAACCTTGTAAAATGAAAATGAAAAGAATTGCTTCTCATAAAGGTAAAAAGGGACTTTAAAGCTAAAACGGGGTAAAATTTATTAGATAAGAGAAAAATATCTACTCCCTCAACACTTGACACTGTTGGAGAGAAAAGAAAAAACAGAAGCAAGATATGCTTCATTAGGTAAAAACAGAGTTAAACTGTGTTATGGTGAAATAGGAAGAATGCTGAAAATAACAGCTTTTTGAGCATCATTGTCAACTTTTCTGTTACAGATAGGACAACAAATTTTTGAGGTAATCTATTTCTGCTATACCAAGAAGGGGGGGGGGGGAGGAGAGAAATAATAAAAGTTAACGATAAAGTTATGGCATTGGTAAAATAATGGAAATAAAGAAAAATAAACTAAAATACACTTTGATAATTACAAGAAAAAAAAATTAAATTATGACATGGCGAGAATTGGCTGAATGCTGGACATAACTGCATTCTATGCAGCATAGCCAACTTTTTTGTTACATTTAGGACAGAAAATTGATGAACTAAAGTAATATTGCTATGCCAAGGGGGGGGGGGGTAGGAAAAAAAATCAGAGTATTAATTTGTGACACTAATGAATAGACGAAGAGAGAAGAAGAAAAAAACTAAAATGCACTTGAATTATGACAGGACGCTCAAAATAACAGATTTCTGTGCAATATTGTCAACTTTTCTGTTACATCTGTGACAACAAATCTATTAACTAATCTATTGTAGCCATGCCAAGGAGGTGGAGGGGGGGACATAAAATTTACAATGAATGGAGTAAAATGATCGAACGCTAATATATTCGTTTTTCAAAAGGGGTTAAATAGTACAAAGGAGGAGGACATCTACGAAAATCAGAATACAACCTAACCAGAGCATGTTTACTATATTTCCCAGATTCGCAATAATTTTAGAAGAACCAGGCTGAAGATTGTTGTTTTGCTTACGTCACGATTAGCTGAATGTAGTATGCTACTGATTGAGTTTTCACATTAATATGTAGTCACCCGTGACATAAAATGGGAGTATGAGAAAACTTGCACTATTAAATACTGAAAACCGGAAGGCCTAGTATTACTACTACTACCACTACCACCACCAACAACTCATTGCAGCCTCAAACCACCTGAGGCCAACATAGCTACGCACGCTCCTCCTCCATCTAAATCTTATTAAAGCCTCCCTCTTTACAATCTTCCAAGATATTTCAATTTCCTTAAATCCTCCTTCACAATCTCCACCAGCACAAAACCTGCTTTTCGTTTTGCCCTAGATAGTTTTGCTGAAAATAAAATGTTGGTAAATCTGTCATTCTTCATCAACATAACGTGTCCTTGCCATCTCAGTCTTTCGCTCATTATAATCCTAGAAATTCGGATAGGACCACATTTTTCGTGCAGCAGGTGGTTTGGAATATGGTCAATCAGACCGGTACCCCCCAAAAAATCCGTAGACAATTCCTCTAGTAAACATCTAACAAATCCTCTTTCATCTTTCTGAGCGCTCACGATGTAGAGCCGTGCTTGACCATTGTCACTGCTATAGCTTGAAACATTCTAATCTTGCTTCGCTGAATTATCTTCCTATTCTTCCAAACTTCTTTCAAGTGTAGAAAAACACCATATCCCTCGGCTATGCTACTTTTGACATATTCACAGCATCTTTACTGATAATGCTACCTAGGCAAGTGAAGCCATCCACTTATTCAATCTTCTCGCTGCCCAGCATCGCTTCTTCACTTTTACTAATTCCCATTTTAAGCGTCTTAGTTTTCTTAACAATAATTTCAAGCCTTATCTTGCCCCCTGAGCTCTCGAAATCTCCAAAAACTCCTTCATTTTGCTACCAGTTTTATCTTGAGCACTAAAATCATCAGCATAATCTAATTCTAGGAGAGTTTCACTTTTTCATTTGATTCCATACTTCCCGATAGCTTTTGCCGGGATCCTTAGCATAAAGTCAATTAAAATGATCCATACAAATAGCGGTAGAAGGCTACCCTGCTTAACTCCTGATTCGATACGAAACGAGCTACTAACCTCATTTCCTACTTTAACTGCATTAATGCTGTATTAATTGCCGTAAATACCACTAATCAATGTAATTTATTAATCTGGTATCAAAGAGTAGGTAGTAAAGAACTGTAAGTAAGGATCAATATAGCTCAATAGTAACTGAAACTCTAAAAAAACGGAATTTTGATATCAATAGATACATCAAAAGAATCAGCGTATTATGCATATTCCAAATACATAAAATGCATCAAGTTTAGTGTTCCCCATCAGAAGCTAGCCAGAGAAAATTTGTCTGATGTTTTTAATAGGGGAGAACCACCCCCTAAAATTCAAGGAATCTTTTTGAACATCACACCATTAGATTCTGCGTACCAGATAACCCTATTGTAGAAATTTCAAGCTCCTATGCACAAAAATGTGGAATTTTGCAACTTTTGCCAGAAGACAGATCACGGATGCGTCATCTGTCATGGATGCGTGATCTGGAGATACCTTAATTTCTTTTTAGAAGGGAGGGAGGGATTTGAAATGAGCAGCAAATTAGCAAAATCCATATTACTTTCAGCTTCTTTAATTAAATAGTACGAATTTGATGACTTAAAAAAACGCTACAGTCATTTGGGAGCAGCGTTTTTTAGCCTGTGTTTAGTTTAATTTAGAAGTTGTTATTCTACATTAATGTTTTTATGTCTGTTTTAGTGTTATGCTTAAAAATTTTGTGGGACAAAAATTTACAATAATAATATTACTGTTACTGTTATTCTTGTTGCTTCTGTTTTGCTGTTTTTTCGGAACATTTCACAATTATTAGGTTGCTTGATGACCGTTAAATTCGCTTTGGTTAAATTTTAGCTTTTAAAAATCATTGTTTTTCTAGCAAAAAAGATCGTTGTTCCCAATAAATCATAGTGAAAACAAACGGTAGTTTGTTTCCGTTTCTTAGAATTGTCTTTTGTCAGGTAAGCTAAGAGATTTGTTGTATAAAGAGACAATTTCTTGAGAGACAATTCTATAAATATGGGAATTATTACCCTTTGTTTTGAATAAAAGATGGTGTGGAGGCAAGAGAGGGGTGGGATAATTGTTAAACTAAATATTTTTTACTTGATGCTGAAATAGCAACAAAAATGGTTAAACCTTTTCTATTAGGCTCAAAGCTTTTGAAATGATATAGCTATTATCAACATCATTATGATTGTCATTATTATTGTTATTATTATCATTACTATTATTACTAGGTTGCTTGACGACGTTTACCTCTTTGGATAAATAATGGCTAATTTAAAATTCCTTGTTTTCGGACAACAAAATGGTCGATTCCAATATATCATTGTCAAAGCAGAGGATAGCTCATTAAAATTTTCCTTTCTGCAGTGATACAAAATATACTTGTTATAAAAAGGCAAATTCAAGAGAGCATCGATTATTTCTGAACGGATTCGATGTAGATATTCTTTTTTGAATGATAAAGGGAGTTCTAAGTGACAACCTTATTTATCCAGTATTCATTTATCAAGAAGTGTTTCCGTGTAATGAGATTTCTTTTGATGAACTTTCTCTTTAAACGGTTTAGGAAACTAAATTAAGTTTCTGCTACAAGAGAGATTTAATATATATATATATATATATATATATATATATATATATATATATATATATATATATATATATATATATATATATATATATATATATATATATATATATATATATATTATATATATATATATATATATATATATATATATATATATATATATATATATATATATATATATATATATATATTATATATATATTATATATATATATATATATATATATATATATATATATATATATATATATACATACATACATAAATTTATTTCCCATCATAAATGTAAAATACAACACTGATGGAGTATAAAGAAAGAAAATGGAGAAAAAAAAAAAAAAAAAAAAAAACAAATAAATTCTGACAAATACAAACAGAACCAAAACAGAGCAGAACAGACAAGAAAAAAAAAAAAAAAAAAAAAATACAAATAGGGGCAATTATCAATCAATCAAACAATCAATAAATTTATTTCCCGAAATACACACATGATGTAAACTCGGAATAAAACTTTAGACGGTAACAAATTACATAAAGGCACTAAACAAGGTATTCGTCGGATCCAGCGACTTCTCAAATCGCAGTCTCCGTTCCGCGATTGCTTTAAAAGGATCTGTGACCCCATATACAGAAACCAGGCACCGGTTTCTGGCCCAAAGAGGTATGCCAAGGAGGAACTTGGCATACCGAAAAAAACAACGTTCGTAGCGTCTTCTTATCCGAAATAGTTAATATACTCCAAAAGGGTGATAAAGCAAGCAAAAGGGGCATAGCAAATGCATTGTAAATTTTTGATAATATACTTCTTTTGTATCGAGCTTTACAGGGAACAAGCATACCATATGTCTTACGAAGCTTCGAACCAACAAATTCTAGCAAAAGCGATCGGGTATGCCTCAGATCACTCCCAATCGGAAGTCCAAGGTAACTGATACTTGGCGATAGAGGTATCGGATGACCATCTAGACAAACATTATTCGGGGAGGGCCGGTTACGCGATTTACCAAATGCGACAACCTCACTCTTCTCAGCATTAAACTTCAATCCGATTTTCCTATACTCAATACATAAAATATCAAAATTTTCCTCTATACCCGAGACAGTCCTGCTGAGATTCAATATATCGTCAGCGTAGTTCAGAAGCGACATATCAAGGCCTCGGTAGATAAATGTCGTGCGAACTTTCTTCTGGGCCTCCAGGACACTGTTATTATATAGTGGGGGTGAAGATACACCCCCCTGCCTAATACCTTTCCATACACGTATTACACACTTCGAAATTGCAAAACCATCTCGTGTCGGCACTTTAATAACAACATACAGTTTGCTGTACATATTCCTGTAAACACGTAAAATTGAGCGATCAAGACCACGATCCTTAGCGCTGATTAAAAGCTGAGGATGAATTCCCGAGTCAAACGCACGCGAAACGTCATGACCGGCCATAAGAAGAATATCGTCTTTCTCTTCAACATCAACTAAAACATTAGCAATAACTCTATGTACATGTTCACGACTGTAACCATTTTTAAAACCGAACTGATTTTCTGGTGTCGAACAGACTTCTGTTATCTCATCAATAACTATCAGCTCTAGCAATTTACACATTACCGAGGAAACCGTGATTGGCCGATATGAACTGCATTTACTTTTATCCTTTCCTTTCTTAACCACCGGGGTTACAACACCAGCACAGAACACATCGGGGACTAACCCACAGTTGAATATAGTTTGGAATAGTAGACCCAAGTGGTGCAACAGATTTATACTTCCGTGCACGAGGTGCATACCGCATAACTGATCGATTCCACATGACAATTTCTTTTTCAGTTTTAGAATGCACTGTTTAATTTTTTCCAGACTAACCGTGAAACTGGGACCCGAATCACAATCACCCAGAGTCGCAACAAGCTGCGTAGAGAAATCTTCTTCCAAAACGGTATCTGGGGGTGAAAATTCACTAGTATAATATTTAACCCATTCTTGCTCTGATGGTATCTTTTGATCACTTGACTCGCAATCACCTTTCTTCTTTGAAATGAACTTCCATATTTCATTGGGATTTCCTGACAATCTTTCACTATATCCATCAATCACAGCTCTTTTGTGTTTAGTAAGAATTTTAGAAAACTGACGCTTGGTGTAGAGTCTTACATCATTCACAGCGCCAGAACGGGGTCTACCACAGCTATTCCACAAACGGTACCAAAATTTGGAAGACTCGCACGCGTGAGCCAGCTCTGGATTAAGAGACCACTTAGGAACTTCAGACCCCACGCGCACTTTGCGTTTGGGTACAGCAGCTGTTTCGGCACACCGCATCGCATGGGTAAGCTCAGAGCAGTATATGTTTAGAAGAATCTGCTTTTCACTGACTGATATTTTAGCGTTCTGCTGTAGTAACTGAACCGGTATCTTGATTTTCGCCAACACGCTATCAAGAACACTAGAATATGCACTAGGGTTGACTTTATTCCATTCGGATTTAAAATACCACTTCCTTTTCCTTGGGTAGCTGATTTCAGGCACAGCAATTTCAAATGAGCAGGTTATAGGGAAATGATCGGATACCGATAAGCCAGTATCGACACGGCTAACACTAAGTGATTTCACACTGTTCGAGCAGACGAAGAAATCCAAAGAGCTTGTTGAGCCTGAATTGTGCACATATGTGAAACAGCAGTCATTTGGTACGGGGTGCATGTCGGCAAGAGCGGGCAACAGGATTTGAGACCTTGCGCTATTACTATCGTTTAAGTCACAGTTGAAATCTCCCACAACAATCACCTGCCCATGCTTATCATGACAGTCCTGAACGGAACGCACCAGTTGGGAGCATGCAACACTGAATCTCTCCTCTGAAGCAATGTCGCGGTAATCGGTTGGGAGATAAACAGAGAATACGTAAGCTTCACCGATTTTTACAGCCACAAAACATTCATTTTGACTAAACAGCTGGACAGCCAGGTGAGAATTAACGAGTATGGCAACGCCACCTGATGGTCTTCCTCGACCCGAAGCCACAGCAGGCACCGAAAATACTTGAATATTGTCACTGAACTTCAGAAGAGAAACCGAGGATGTCGACAGGAAGTGCTCCTGCAAACAGAGCACATCGTTGCAACATAGCGCACTTTCGAGAAACGGTAGCTTTTCAATAACATTTCCGTTAATGTTCCACGAGCAAACCTTTAGTTGGGGAGCAATCATTTACTAGCCATGATTTTCATTGCTACTGGGCATTTGATACTAAAGCAAGGATGGTCCGCAGAACTGCATAGTGCGCATTTCACATCATTATTGCAAGGGTCCTCTTTCGAATTTTTATGACAAGCGGCACAGCGAGAGCACTTGGTATCATTTTTGCACGTTTGAGCTGCATGTCCAAACTGTTGACAGTTATAGCAACGCATGGGCAGGAATTTATACTCCTGAATTCGGTGTTTCTCATAGCCAAAGGTCACAGGGTTTTCCATTGCTTTGAGTAAGTGCATCTTACTGTCGAAAAGCAGCTTGAACGATCGAGTTTTTCGTATCCTTTCTGCTTTAACACAGTTCTGAATCAAACCACATAGATCAATGTCCTCGATATCATCTGGGATATGACGTATAATACCAAAGCATGAAGGCGACTTCAATTTAGCATCCTTAACTGCATTAGCAAGTGTAGTCGCGGCGTCCTTATCGTCAAGGACAATCCGCCACTCTTTCTGAAGAGGTTTCAGGTCCATAATATGAGAACAACAAGCGGCATCCGCGAGGCTCTCAATATAGCCTTTGCGGTCATCCGGCTTTACAAGACCTTTCGCTGGTTGTTTCAAGATAACCGAGTACGTAGGTTTCGGCTGAGAAGTGACACTGGGGACCTGAGGCACAAAGCTAGGCTGAGACTTTAGAGTGGTTATATGTTGTTTAAGGTCTTCAACACTGCTGCAGACTTCGTTCAGTTTCCTGGTGAGAGTAGCAGTAACCTCACCAGGAATTATCGGCACTTCATCCGGTTCATATATGACAAACTTAGGAAGAGCTATTTTCTTTTCGTCACACTGCCGAACAGCTCCGATCAGATCAGTCATAATATCAAGCGCCTTGACACGCTCTGACACACGAGTAGTCCTTCCAGCCATCGGCCAGATAATTTCCTTGGCTTTCAACAGTATATCAGGCTTATAATATTGTGTCGCTTTCGAGATAATATCTACACTTGCGTTTCCCGCCTTATTCGCACGATAAACAAAGTTCAGGACAGGATTATAGATCATTTTTATCTCTCTCGAATCAGTCCCCATTTCACCCGCAGAATGAAACAGCAGAGCGTCCAAAAATCACAGTCGGTGGGCAGGAATGAATGCTCGGAGCGTACGTCGATCACCGGGAGCAAGGGAAGCGTCGAGACCTGCTCACCTGTTCCCTGCAATTTAAGGCTAATTAACCGGCAGGTACCAATACGGCGCTTCCGGCAGGTTCTCTCCCCTCTTCTGCTTGGTCCCAAGCGATCGAAGCAGTCCACAGGACTTCACTTATTCAGCTTGTTCCCAGTAAAAAACCAGCACCTTAATGATATGGGAACAAATATGGCCCTCTATGAAATTGGCGATATAGATGGCGTGCCAGTCTACTTGAGAAAAAAAAGATGGCGTTGGCGAAAATACCCAGAGTTAAAGACCTGTTCTAGGAATTGGAGAAGATCTCTCAATTTAATTTAACTATAAATCTATCCATAAAGGTTAAAGATCAATAGGAAAAACAACCTCAAAGTAATGCGATAGCTTTATCCCATTAACAGCAAACAAGCAAACTCAGGCACATTAACTATGGAAATAACAGAGATGGCGTTATATATATATATATATATATATATATATATATATATATATAATATATATATATATATATATATATATATATATATATATATATATATATATATATATATATATATATATACATATATATATATATATATATATATATATATATAATATATATATATATATATATATATATATATAATATATATATATATATAGTATATATATATATATATATATATATATAATATATATATATATATATATATATATATATATATTATATATATATATATATATATATCAGTAACTAATCAGTAACTTTCTAAACAGTGGAAGCAAATAAATTACTAAGTTTGAATATGTTAAATTTATATGGAAATAGTTTGATTCTTTAACCAAGGTTGTGCTCGATTTGGAATCTGTGATCCCAGGAACAGTAAGGAAGCATAGTTTTCAATTCTTCTCATATAATTTGTGTTGAAGAATAGATTTATTTAACTGGAGTTGCCTTATAATATTGTTACTAATTTATGCTCTTTGCTTGGAAGCAAAACAGCGTCATCTATAATAATTCTTAATAGCGGATTCTAGAGTGCGTTCATATTATTAAATTTTACTAATAAGCGAGCAGAAGAGGGGAGTTTCTTGTCGCAAGGGCCGTTGTACCTGCCGGGAGTGTGACTCCCTTAAACTGCGGGGATCAGGTAGCAAGAAACTACGCTTCCCTCGCTTATTAGCTTAAATAGCTCTGTATTACGTCGTAGTTTATTGAACTGGCTCCTCCCCTCGGACTTTGATTTTGCATTACGGATTGTGACGTGGCTGTTGCGATGGGGAGTAATGAGAAATTGGTTTGGAATGCGTTACTGAATTATGCTTTCCGTGCGATAAAAGCTGGTAATCGCTCGGAGGATATAGCGAAAAAAGCAGTCGAGTTTTTCTCAGAGGAAGCAATTGCAATGGCGAAGGAGTTATTGTGGCCCCTAGCAGGAATTACCACACGTGTTACTGCGCGATCGAAGAACACCGATGATATCCTGGACATATTAAAAGTATTTCGGGTTTGTGAAGATAAAAATATCTCGTTGCCGCGGTTTGTGATTTTCGAACCTGATGAAGTTCCGATAATCCCGGGAGAAGTGACGGCTACCCTAACCCGGAAAGTAAACGAATTGTGTGCTAAGTTCGATAGTTACGTGGATTCTAATCCCTCTCCTTCTGTCTCTGCTATGCCTGCGGCAGAAACCAACACGATCATGTCGAAACTGTCATATGCGGTTGTTTTGAAGAATCCCCCGAAAGATCTTTCGAACCCTAGCGCTCGGAAATCCTATTTGGACAGAGTATGTGGTGATACTAGTTCGAACATTGTGGAGCTGAAACCTAGGAAATCTGAATGGAGAGTAGTCTTGAACAACAAGAATGCTGCCGAGTCCCTGGCTGAGGCAGTGGGTAAAAGTGACTCAACTATAAGTGTTAAAGTAAAAACTCCCGCTTTCTTCGGAATAATCCGCCACGTTCCCACTGAAACTTCAGATGACGAACTGCGCTCAGTTGTACCGAACTGTGTTAAGGCCGTACAAATTGGTAGTACTCGGTCATTCAAATTACAGTTTGAAAGCAAAGCTCATCTCTTTAACGCAATGAACTCTCCGCCCATTTTTGGTTACGAGCGACTACCCATTACAGAATTTAAATTCTTACCGATGCAGTGCTACAACTGTCAGTCCTACGGACATGCAGCAAAATCTTGTGTAGATCCCCCGAAATGTTCAAAGTGCGGTGGAGATCATTCCAGCTCTCGGGACAATCCATGCCAAAATGCCCCCAAATGCGCTCTGTGTGGTTCTTCTCGACACCCGTGCTACAGCTTCCAATGTCCAGTAGCTCAGAAGCTAATTTCTAAACAATGATCGGTGATTCTATACGGGTTGTTTCATGGAACTTAAATGGTGGAGTGGTTGATAAAATGCCACTGTTAGAAGGATTGTTATGTTATAACGATGTACTCTGTGTGCAGGAACACTTCCTCTCGAATCAAGCCGTTAGTCTGCTTGAGCTAAACGATGGCGTCAAAGTATTTGCTACTCCTGCAAAGTCATCGGGCAGGGGAAGGCCGTCCGGTGGAATCGCCATTCTTGTTAGCAGCAGGTTAAATCCCATTCTGTATAAATCTTCAGACTTTTTTGTTGCTGTTAAGGTGCACAAAACTGTTATCCACTCTGTGTACATGCCAACAGACTACAGAGACAGTAAATCAGAAAAAAAATTTAGTGAAGCCTGCAGTAAGCTATCGAGTTCGGTGGGCAGCTGTTCTAGCCAGGGCCTTGAATGTATAGTCGCTGGTGACGTGAACTGTGACTTGACTGATGAGTCTAACGCTCGAGCACAGATCCTCCTATCTTCCTGTGACGGTCTTCGTCTTGCTAACAATGATCTGTGTTTTACTTATATCCATAACTCAGGCTCGACTTCATCTCTCGACTTCATGTTAAGTTCCATCCAATCTCCAGCTTGCGGCAATTCGCACGTAGATCTGAGCGTAAGCGCGTCTGATCACTTTCCAATTATAAACACTTTTCGAGTAATTCCTGCCTCTCCTAACCCCCAACTAATGAAAAGAAGTGGAAAATCAAAACTAATTGGAGTAAAATTGACCTGGCTACTTATCATTACGTATTGGATGAGATTCTCACAAAGATTAAAGTGCCGTTCCAATTACTACAGCAGAGTGTATGTATTCAAGATGAAGAGAAACAGCTGCTACTAAACATCTACTGTAGTGAAATATCTCACGCACTGTTATCTGCCGAGGCCGCTGCGGTCCCCATTCGTAAAGTCCGAGTGGGAACGGAAATTCCAAAGTGGTCCGAAAACCCTGCTCTAAGTGAAGCATGTGGTCGTGCAAAATTTTGGCTTAGGCTCTGGAACGAGTGTGGTCGTCCGAAATCTGGTGTTGTAAATGAAGTTCGGCTGTTCAGCAAACGCAGATTTGCCAAGATTTTGTCTAAGCATAAATGTGAAGTGATCGATCAACATAGTCAATTGATAAGTAATGACCCAAATGCTGTGTGGAGATTTCTTAAACGTAATGGTGATCAGAATAGTGTTGAACCTGTGATCTCTGAGCAAGATTGGGTGTCCCACTTTACTTCTGAGTTCTCTCCACCCGAACAAGATCTTGAAGATAAATATGAAGTCGAACTTGATAAGTTCATGGAATTGCCTAGTTCTGGTGTTGGCTACATAGTAACTGTTCCTAATCTGATTCGTGCAATTTCAAAATTAAAAAAGAAACAATCGAAAGGTGTCGACAAGTTGTGTGGGTTGCATCTTGTACATGGTACTGCTGGTCTCCTGAGTCATTTAGAGCTTCTATTCCAAATTATCTTTAATTCTGGTCTCGTTCCCGACGTTTTTGGTACTGGAGTAATTACACCTATTTTGAAAAAAGGGAAAAATCCGTCTGAATGCGTATCTTACCGCCCTATAACTGTTTTGCCGGTTTTATGTAAGCTTATGGAATTGCTAGTTATAGATCATATTGCTTTTCAATGTTCTACCCCCGATAATCAGTTCGGATTTAAAAAAGGTGTTGGTCGCGAGCACGTCCATTATATTCTTGCTAATATATTAATAGAAGCTGATGAACTGAATGAATCCCTTATTCTAGCGAGTCACGATGTTAGACGTGCTTTTGATTCTGGGATACATCCCCAGTTATTAGTGTCTGCTCATAAACGTGGTGTGGACCGATCGGTTATTTTGCCTTTTCGGGATATGTATAAGAAGCTTCGAGTCCAAGTTAAAGTCCCGTCTCCTAACGGGCCGATTGTATTACCAAATGCTATTCCGGTTAGAAAGGGCATTAGGCAGGGTGCAATTTCGTCACCCCGGTTGTATAATAATAGTGTTCTCGAGGCCCAAAAGTTAGTGCAAATGAGCTGCATTTTCCGAGGTTTGGATGTAACATTACTTAATTACGCAGATGATATTTTTAATTTAAGTAGATGTTTGTCTCGTATTGAAGAAAATTTTCAGATTCTAGATGATGCTTATAGAGAGATAGGCCTATCTTTTAATGCAAGTAAAAGCGAGATTGTTGCTTTC
>JAPEVW010000027.1:80000-130000 GCA_027921565.1 Artemia sinica | reverse complement strand
TCGGTTAAATTTAAACAAAGTTCAGATATTAGATTAATGAAATTGTTGTCAATACCATGTTTAAGTATGGCTTTCCTAAGTGGGGGTTTTGATGTGCTTAGAACGGAAAATAAATGTCTATTTTCATGTAGTTTCTTCAGCGTCATGATGGCAAATAATAGCCTTTTTTACTGTTCCCAGGGAGATATACTGTAATTTCATTGTCAAAAATATCTGTGACTACACGTAAATCCTCGGGCATATTTTGATTAAGATCCAATAGGATGTTGCCGTAGGGTTTATTAGTTGCCTGATTTTACGCTGAAATCAGAAATCTGGGGGCACCGAGATCTATTTGTTTATTGAGAGTTATTAGCGAGCTAGAATCATGAACAACGCTCTAGATGATATAGTAGGTGCAGTTCAAAGCAAGTGTTTGCATACATTTGCTCTGATGAAAGAGATTGTGTAGAACTAGAGTAACGGAAATCTGTTCATAATGAGAGCAAATAGTGAAAAGTTGTAGCATTTCCTGAGACCATTGTTAAATGGATTCAGCTAAATCGTCAATAATCAGCCAAGAGTTTGGTTCAATAATGTCGAAATCATCAAGTCCCTGTATGAATTTTATCTGCACTGATGTTGCAATAGCTTTTATTTTATCGCCAAATACTGTAGCAATAGTAGTTTTTTCGGCTTTTTCATAAACATTTTATCGCAATTTTCAATTATTTTAGTTAAGAGCGTCGTTTTGCCTGATATTGATGGACCACACAGAAACGATTTGAATGGTGTTTTAAATTTATGCATATTGTTGTCCCCTTCAACAGCTCACCTACAAATAACTGTAGACGATAGATGTCTAATGATTAAAAAAATTCCCTATTACTACTCTGTTCAAGAATAATGAGAAGAAAAAAATCAATAAAGAATCATATTATCTTTTATTTTTGACATAAAAGTAGTAGCAGCACTTTACAAATAATTCATTACAGAAAAGGCACTTTAAACAAGAAAAATACACTACAGATTTTTAAAAATTTATTTATTTATAAGAAAAACATAAATATATATTAGAAATAGTCACTAGGACAATACACTTAAAATAATATCACACACACATACTTTATATTTAATAAATACAATTTTTTCTATTTATTTATAATAAAAAATTACAACATATATTAAACAATACACTTAAAATACTATCACATTATTTTATTTGAAATGGGGTCCCCCCAACCCCCGGGGGGTGGTCAATATTGCGGCTGAAGTCCAAGGCAGCCGCTGTGGCGGCCGTGAAGCGGGGACCGCTGTGGCGGGACGGGCCGGGCCGGGGCCGGAGGGGGCATTAAATAACTATGTAAAATGAAATTATGATGAAGAAGAAGAAGAAGAAGAAGTAACTACTCTGCCTGGAACACACATATTGGAAATTTTTTGATAAGAAAAAGGGAAAAAAAATTGAGCACCCACCCCCAACCACCTTGTACCATTAAAGAATTTAAGTTAATTTTATCAGACCGAGTTGTTTTCTTTACTCTACACATTCAACTCGGTCCGAGATTAAATAGTGCCCGTGTGGTAGTACCTTCACACTATCGTCAAGTACATAAACTTTGTCTGATATGGCCGACATGACGTTTTTCTCAACTCTAACTGTGTAGTTTTTAAATTGTAAAGAGCGAATCGCCATGACTTTTGCTCTTGGGACTAAACTACATTCCACACAGTTTCTATAGACACTCATATCGAAATTATTTTTTAAAAAGTGTGTAGGCACCCCCTTGCACACTTGTTTGATATCCTTGTTGTGCGTTTCCAAACAGTATACCTTCGGCCCAGGTAACAAATCACTGGATATCAGATCGCTTCCCGTTTCAGATTTTAACATTAACAATTGATTTGGGGCCTGACGTTTCACTAGCTCTGGGTAGAGGGATTCATTCCAGTTAGTGTAGTCCATTCGTGAGCTAATGTACTCTCGATTTTCCAAATCATTCAGCAAATTTTCAGTTTGAACTTTTCACAGGAGAGAATCAGTGTCCCCGTAATACACTTGAACTTGTCCTTCAATCAGCCATTGTACCTTGCACACATTATAATACAATGACAACATGAGTTTTTTAGATTTTTTCGTTATTGCACTCCCGCCTGTAATATTTTTATTTAAAATAATGTTTCTTTTCTTGCGATATAGGAGCACCATATCAGAGTCTATGATTGTGAACGATGTGAAGTTTGGATCCGGAATGATTCGAGCACAGCCTTTGGCATTGGTTACAATGTCACAACGACTTCTGTTTCGTACGCTTTCGCAAATTTTACCGAAGGTTGAGTTTAAAATGAGTTTATAGATTTCTTCTCAACCTTCGTTTTCGCTTGTGAACGTTTACTGAAAAAGGTATCAATAAACTTTTTCATGTAAGGCTTTTGGTCAAATTGGAGGGCTCTATCAATCTTTGTGACTTTGAAAACATTGGAGACCATCCATTTCAATAGCACGTGATGTACAACGATATTCTGTTTCGGGTTAAGGTCGGCAATAAGTTATTGCTTTGAAGGCACCCAGTGCAAACTCCCATCCTCTGCTAAAGATAAATTGTAGGGATTCAGAGCGTTCCTACCCACCGGCTTATTTATGCACGGGAAAACAAAGTCTTTTACCGAGTCATGGATTTCCATGGGTATTTCACTGTCAATTTCAAAAAAACCATTCCTGTGCCCCATTCTCCTCAATGGTAGCAATGTTGGGGAAATTCGAAGCACATGGATTGTTAAGCCATTTTTAATTTCTACACGGCAAACAGTAGTGAGACATTGCCGACGGATAAAGGGAATTCATATCAAAAAACTTTGTCTGACTTTTCATCGGTGTGCTGTCCGGTCGGATCAGTTTTCATGATACGGTCCCCGTGAAAAACATACCCACCCCTCATTGATCTCTCTACAAACTGATGTTGATCCACGTCAGCGATCAGACCTATTTCTTCTTTGCTGATTTTAAGTATTAAGTCCATCACCAGATGAGGAGTGGAAAAATAAAACCCTAAATCCAACCCAAATTCCCCATAGATTTTATCCGTATTTTTGCGCACAATGTACAAAAGAGTCAGTACATCACTGGCCAAGTAGTGTTTACAGTAATCCCACCCTTTTTACACCCACCCTTTGCCCAAACCCTCTTAGCAGATTCATAGTCGCTAGTGGTGCACTGACTCTCAGTAAGAGAATTGTAAAAAGCTTCAATGGGTGGTAATGACGCCTCATCTAGCCACGAGGCAGAGTTGTAGTATTCATATGCATATATGCCCTTACACGTTAATAAATCATACACTTCATCATCGGGAGAGAGCTGTTTAAGGAGGGGGAAGCTATCAAAATTGTCGTTCTTGTGTACCTGAATCAATTGAATTAAGGACTTGGGGAAGAAACTGAAAGAGTCTCAAAACGGATTTTATTCAGGCACGTTTTACCCTTGTCAACTGTTTTCCACATGAATTCTAGCAGCAGTAGCTTCTCCGTTGATTTGGGTATGATATTATATGAAAAATAACCATCTATCTATGCGTTATCTACAACTCTTCCCTTGGCAATGCGAGCCAACGCCGGTAAAATAAATTTTATGTAATAATTGGAATTGTGTATAAAAAACGCTATGAAATATTGCTGTCTAACGTTTAAATTGCATGATTGATGTGCAACCCCTCTAAAATTACTCCCTCTGATCTAATTTCCTGCCATAAATGATTGTGGTCAATCACCTTCCTCTTTCCCCCCATTCCCAACACCATCATCAAATTTCCCCTTGCAAACCCAAAATATTTTACGATTTTTAATGGCCAATTTGGCATCTGGTGATAGGAGCATAGGAGAGTTTGTGTAACGAAGGCGATAAATTACACCTTTCGCTGTTTTAATTAGACTGGTCAACGCTTAGTGCATGCAGTCTTCACCCCCCACGACTCAAATACATCCAACACTTGCATGGTATTACTGGAATCTCGTTGCGCGTGAGCTTAAAAGACCCCTATGGCTTAGTGTATTTTAACACAATTTTGAGTTGACGAATCGTACACGTCTGTGAGTCTCGCTTCGCAGTCCAAAGCGATCTTATTGCTCTGCAGGACCGTGTTCTGAAAATTCTTAAAACGTGAAGTCACTCTATCTCCGATTACCGTTTCCACAGCCTGGTATCCATGACGTTTACAGTGTCTTATGTGATGCTTTAAATTTAAATTAGTACAAAATCTTGAGAGGCATGTTATACAATAATAGTATACACCACCCCGTTTTTTAACCTCACATAAAACCCTACTAATATCCGTAATTGTATTGAAATGTCGTATTGAATCAGGCTCTGTGGGTGGCTTGTATAGAAGCCAGACCCAATGCTTCCCTGACTCAATGGACGGAGCGCTCACTGGAAATAATACACCCTTTTTATCAGAACGCTGACCCTCCTCAAAATCTGTTTCATACTGTAACACCGTAACACCAATCTTTAAATGTGCATTAGCCCACTCAAAAATATCTATTCCTTTTAATGTTACGGGAAATTGACCATTAAAACAATTAAAATCTACTTTAGGAAGCTTTGACCCCTTCCTCCCATTAACTGCTAATTCGTCCAACTTTTTCTTAGAGGCATTATCATGCAGAGGTTTGAAGGCTGCAATTAAAAATGCATACTTGGAACACATTAGCCTCACATCGAAACAGATTCGTTGTATCCCGCTACAACCCTCCAAATCAGAATGATATTTTAATTCAATATACCCAGCCCCACCTCTTAAAATATTTTTTTTTAAATCTACAGATGTTAACGTTTAAAATCTCAATAAATAAAACAACCGACCCGCTACCCCCCTCGTTATAATTTTCTAGTTTAGCCGCAATGCTGCTTACCCAATATAAAAAAAAACTCCTTATAATTTGATAAATTAGGGCGAATTGTTAACATCTCTGTATGCAAGTATTTTGAATAGAGTTCGCTTGCATTTTTATTTAAAAAAATATTTTTAGTGCTATTGATGCTTTTTTACTGTCCCTCCCTCCCCCCACCCCCATCTGTTGTTCAAGAAGGGCTCGAATCTTGTTAACATAGGAATGAGTAATAGTCAGGGGTTCTGTTATTATATCCCCTGACATTAAAGAGTTAAAGGGGTCACCGAATTTTGCGCAGTAAACATTTGTATGGTACAAGGCAGAGTTAGAAAGGAAAAAATCCAGAAGTGTAAACGTTGGTGGGGGTATATTTTCACTACTAGTACTTTTATCAACCTCAATGATCAGGGGTGGCATATAATCGTCAATAGCACCACTCCCAGTCTGTTCAATTGCATTAGTTGCCCGTGGCTTAAAGTCATTGAATATACATTCCAGGGTGTTTGGGAATAGTTTTTCTAGCCGGCCTGTATTGTCCTGTGACGGAGTTTCTTTATGAGAACCCGGTTTAGATGTACTTGTGGGGCTGCCCCCAAAATACTCATTCATAAACCTATTTGTCCATTCTGGGTCCTCACTCATATCAATATCACAACATAAGTCGTCTAGACTGGCCATATCCCCAAAACAATCATTTAAAAAGCCCCTATGCCACTCCATATTATCAACAACAACTAAGGTATCATCAGCATTCCTAAAGTCCATTGGCGGTGTAATGATTGCTGCAGGTTCAATGTAAATTAGTGCTTCTTGAGCTGATGATGATGGTGGTGGTGGTAATTCACTGATCTTATTCTATAAAAAACAGGGTTTATTTTCCATTTGAAATATCCACTATTTTATAAAGTCAAAAACTATGCCAATTCTCCTCCCCGTAAAAACTTAATTTCCCTCCTAGCATTATATTAGCTAAATACTTGCCCATTTCAATCATATAAATTACCCAAAGAGACATCAATGCATACCATTCCTTTGTTAAAAAAAAGTTTGGCAAAATGTATTTCATAATGAAGAAAGACAAGCCATGGTAAACCTAGACTAAATAAATCGTTAGAAGAAAAAGAAGTTTTTGTCCCCACGGCCTGAACAATTAAAAGAAATAAAGTTACGGCGATATGTCTTTCATAATGAGAACAGAAAAGCCGAGGCGAAAGAAGAAGTTTTTGTAGAGTTGAATAAAATGGTTTAGTCAGGGAAATGAAGCCTTATTCTATTAACCTTATTCTAGAAGCATTATTCTTACAACTTAAGTTAGAACAAAGAATGATGTATAAAGGTAATGGTTTTTACTCAGATCAAGATCAACATTTAAAATGAAAAGGCATAATAGGGATCTAACTCATAACATTTTGCCTGGTGGGCCCAACTCTCAACAAAACTGTGCCATCTTTCAACTGAAGTGGTACGTTCTATGAAACACACCTCTTCATCATCGGTTAGTGGTGAGGTAGCCCATACATCGGCTACTGGTGTTGGTGTTTTTATTTCAACTATTCTTATTTTCTTCTGAGGCTAGAAGGGTATGGTGCTGGTGGTGGTGGTGGTGGTGGTGGCAGTAAACCTGGACTAAATAAATCGTTGTAAGAAAAAGAAGTTTTTGTCTCACCACCTGAACAATTAAAAGAAACAAAGTTACGGCGATATGTCTTTCATAATGACAAAGACAAGCCGAGGCAAAAGAAGAAGTTTTTTGTCCCACCACCTGAACAATTAAAAGAAACAAAAGAGGTCATCAATTCCTACCATACCTTTTAAAATAAAAAACCTTGGCTAAATAAATCATTGGAAGAAAAAGAAGTTTTTGTCCCACCACCTGAACAATTAAAAGAAACAAAGTTATGGCGATATATCTTTCATAATGAAAAAAGAAAAGCCGAGGTAAAAGAAGAAGTTTTGATTTTGTCCCCCTCCACCCCTGTTTTCTTCTATAATTACCCCATGACTTAATACACGCAACTAGCTGATTTTAAATTATTAAGACTAAAAAGAAGAATCGATTAATGCTTTAACATAAAATGTAAAAAGGAGTATCTAACCCACTAGCTTAACGCAAATTTACCTTCGTGATCTTTTTTCCTATGCGAAATTGCAAATGTCTTATAAAGTTTAAAAAAAGGATTATTAACGATTTTCATTTATGTAAAATAGAAATAGGGTTTTTTATACCCACACTCCCTACCCCTCTTTTTCTATAGTTACCCCGTGACTTAATATACGCAACAAGTTGATTTTAAATTATTAAGACTAAAAAGAAGAATTGATGAATGATATAACATAAAATGTAACAAGGAATATCTAACCCTTAGGTTGACGCTAATTTACCGTCCGTGATCTATTTTCCTTTGCAAAATTGCAAGTGTCTTATAAAGTTGAAGAAAAAATGATTATTAGTGATTTTCATTTATGTAAAATAGAAACAGGGGTTTTTCGTTCCAACACCCCCTACCCCTCTTTTTCTACAATTAACCCGTGACTTAATGCACGTAACTAGCTGATAAATTCACTTACCGTTATGTCAAGAGACTCATTGGACGGCTTTATCTGCGACGCATCATTATCTAGCTGCTCAACCTGATTAGCATCTTCACGTGGATGCGCATACATAATTACGGACCCCCTGCACATATTCCTTGAAGCAATCAGGTCTAGATATTCCATGTCAGGTCTTGACATATCATTCTCATCCATATTCCCTCCCTTCTGCTCTGGATATTTTCCAGCCTTTTCCTTGAATAAAAAATTAAATTTAGTTTGTTCATCTACTAACACCAAAAGACGGAGTCAAATAATCTCTTTCATCACATAGAATAAATGAAAAAATAAGGCTTAAAATAAACCAGTTTTAAAAAAGAAATAAAAAAAAGTTTGAAAGCGACGCATGTACGGTTTAAATATCATGCTCTTTACGCTAAAGCTGTTTATACTTTTAAAAAAGTTTCCTATTTTAATTAAGCAATGCGTCTCTTAACCTCTGAAACGGGGTACGGTTCTTAATACATTTCACATCTTGAATCACACATTTTAGCCCATTAAATTGATTGCTATGTTCGCAATAATATGTATGTATGTCTTTTCTACTGAAAGTAAGGAACAAGATTAAAACTTAGGGAGTAAATTACTTTGCTCAGAATTCCATCTGGTTAAACTCCTAAATAATAAAAGAGATCAGCGCCCCCTAAGACGGACTCAACCCATATAATAATGCAGATAAGATGCATAAAAAAAATATAATACAATTTGCGTGTTAGTTTTCAACAGGTTTTTATTCCGAATATGAAGTGGGTACCCCCACCCTTCTCAATACCAAGCACCTTACGCTAAACCTGTCTGCACTTTAAAATCTCTCCCTGTGTTTTTTAACATTTTTTTTAATCTATCAGAAAATTTCTTCACCATAAATAAATCGACTAAGAGCCTTATACCTGGGAAAAGGTTTACACCCGTATACCTGAAAAGGCTTAAACCCGGCACAATTGTAGCTACTCAAAGAAGACATAAAATAAGCGATTGTAATCGTTACTATTCTAGTATCTGATACAATCATATTTACATACAAGTCTGATATAAGACAATGATGACTTAATGGCAGCACAAAATGGTTTTCTTTTTATTATAATACAAGAAAAACTTTACTCACCAGCATTCGCTTGGAATTCTCCATATCACCATCAGTGCAAATAATTAATCAAAAACCCAAACCATTTATTTGACTCGCTGAAAGAGTTTTTCAAACTGTACAAAATTGTAATTTGGACCTGTATTTTATACTCAAAAAATTGAATATATTAGCCCCTAGCCAAGATGGACATTTTTTTTTCTTTTTTTTTAGGATACTGAACTTACCTTAAATGTTGTGCAGTTCGTATATATTATGGCTGAAATCTGACCGGCTTGACTGTCGACTCAGAAACCTGTCTGCTAAGGCATATACCGGTCGTGGTAATAGATGAATGACTGTGGTAAACCATATTATGCAATCAGCCGTGATATTGCACTGGATATGGGGTATATGGAGTACATCACCTCTGAAATATCCCTTGAAGTACTAGATAACTTACTACTGATGTTCCTTCTGAAACAAAAACTGAAATTCCACACTTTGAAAATTGGAGCTTGAAACCTCTGCGGTAGGGTTCTCTGATATGATATATCTAATAAAGAGATTTTCAATAAGGTCGCTTGCTTTTTTGGGGATGTTTTCCCTTTTTTCAAAAATCAGGCAAATTTTCTCAGATTTATGGTTTTGGGTAGGTAACAATAAACAGAAAGAATTTTATATATTTAGAATCAGCATAAAAAGCCAATACTGCCGGTGTAGCAATTTTCATGAGAATTTCATTTTTAGTTTTGATGAATATTCGCCCAAGTCACTTTTTACTTCCAATTCTTTATAACTAACTATTTGATAAGATTTTTTTGTGACGAAAATGTTTCTTTGAACCTTTTCATTTTATTTAGTTGAATAGGACAATAAAAAGAAAGATGGTCAATATGAAAGCTGAATAGTAAGCTTAGGTTTTGTTTTTCTTTCGCTATTCTATTTTTTTAAATGTCTTAAAATATAAGAGACTTCAGTTCGAGGGGGAGAATTGTCCTGTTATAAAAGAGGTACGTTTTACATGGCAAGTATCAAATGAAAACGTGGTATCTATGCAGGCAAGATAATTTTGAGTATGTCTATCCTTTCTGTAAACTATTCTAAGGCATAGGAAATTGCATAAAGACAAGCCTACGTCTGTTATAATCTACGGAAGCAATATATCTTTCTGTAATTTTGGTGGAAGTTTGATTTTATTTAAGATTAAATGCATAATAATTAAATATATTATTGGGTAAATAAATTGATCCCTTTGCCAGGAATCCGTTTTGTTTAAAATAATTTACTGCATTTTGTTTCATTTTGTATTTTTTATTTGAGATTTTTTTTTTATTAAAAGTATTTAAAATAAACTTCTTCGTACGAAAAAATATCCTGAAATATATTCCCTGTCCCCCAACCATGACTGCTATTTTTCTCTCTGCCCCCCTGGAGATTTTTCTGTCGGTGCCCTTGCACAAGCATCAATGAGCAGTGTCGTATGTTATAGGACCTGGTTCCTAGTTCCGTTAAGTAACAGAGTATTTAATCATACATAAAAAGAAATATTGAAAAATTTTCTTATTTTGTTGAATTAAAATTCTTTTCTGTTATTTCTACCTTCCCAAAATTCAATATAGCAAGAACGTATACGCCCATAATAGAACGTATAGCTCCCCCTGGAAGAATATTCTGCCGGTGGCCTTGCACAAACATCAACGAGCAGTGTCGTATGTGATAGGACCTAGATTCTAGTCAAACAGTTCGTGATAACGAGCTGTAAGTAAGGAGCGACCCGGCTCAATGGTAAACGAAACTCTAAAAAACCGATTTTAATATCAATAGGTACATCAAAAGAATCAGATTTTAATGCTGATTTAAAATATATAAGTTTCATCAAGTTTAGTCTTATCCATCAAAAGTTACGCACCTGAAAAAATTTGGCTGATTTTAGAAAAAAGGAAAAAAGACCCCCTAAAAGGTACAGAACCTTAATGAAAATCACACTATCATATTCAGCGTATCAGAGAACCCTACTGTAGAGGTTTCAAGCACCTATCTACAAAAATGTGGAATTTTGCTTTTTTGCCAGAAGAAAGATCACGGATGCGTGTTTATTTGTTTTTTCTTTTGTTTTTTTCCCCAGGGGTGATCGTTTTGACCCAATGGACCTTGAATATCGTCGGAGGGCTCATTGGATTGTAAATTAAAAGTTCTGGTGCCCTTTTTAAGTGACCAAAAAAATGGAGGGCAACTAGTCCCCCTCCCACGCTCATTTTTTCCCAAAGTCACCCGATCAAAATTTTGAGATAGCCATTTTGTTCAGCCTGGTCAAAAACATGATAACTATGTCTTTAAGGATGACTTAATCACCCAAAGTCCCTGGGGGGAGGGCTGAAAGTTTTGAACTTTACTCAATGTTAACATATAGTATTGGTTATTGGGAAGTATACAGACGTTTTCAGGGGGGATTTTTTCTGGTAGGTGGGGGGGGGATAGGTCGAGGGTTATTTGGGAGGATCCTTCCATGAAGGAAGTTTTCATGGGGGAAGAGACATTGCTATGAAGCGGTTGCCGGATTTCCCAGCATTATTTAAGAAAAAGGTCAGAAATTAAGTGAAACAAAACAACAAGTTTTTCAACTGATTTCAAAAGATCAACTGATTGTGATTAAGGGGTCATTTTTAAAGAATTGGAAAAAAATTTGAACTTTAGCTTAAAGAGCAAGGTATTGACTAGGGGGCGAACCCCCTAATATAAGTATTAAAAATCTATGAATATAGAAGTTCGTTACGTAAGTTAATTCGCAAGTTACGTATATTTATAACTAATAAAGACGTTCGTAAATAAAATTAAAGAAGTTTCGAGAAAGCCATTTAACCAAATAAAAGCAAAATTAATATGAAAATTTTGTTTTTAATTATTCATGTACGATGAGTCAAATCAAAATTTGCATTAATTCAAAAACGTTCAAAAATTAAATAAAAGAAACAAGTTTTTTTAACTGAAAGTAAGGAACGACATTAAAACTTAAAACGAACAGAAATTATTTCGTTTATGAAGGGGGCTGTCCCCTTCTCAACGCCTCGCTCTTTACGCTAAAGTTTGACTTTCTTACAACTCTAGTTTTTTTAAACAATAAAAAAAACTTTAGCGTAAAGAGCAAGGCGTTGAGGAGGGGACAGCCCCCTTCATAAACGGAATAATTTCTCTCGTTTTAAGGTTTAACGTCGTTCCTTACTTTCAGCTAAAAAAAACTTGTGTTTTATTTAATTCCATAAAGAAATAGAGTGTTTAATCATATATAAAAAGAAATATTGAAAACTGTTCCTTATTTTTTTGAATTAAAACTCTTTTCTGTTATTTCTACCAGCCCAAAATTTAATATAGCAAGATCGTATAAGCCCATCAATTGTGAAACATCTTACAAGGGGTATCACAATATATATTTGGCTTTTCTTTCTGGCATAGGCTTAAGGAGTAACATGAATGGCGTAATATAGTGGTACGGTGGATATATTATTTTGGAAAATACGTTACAAAAACGGACCAATAGAGTTAAAAACTTTTTAGAAACTATAATGGTCTCTTTTTCTTTTGATTGTTGTTTCTCTTTTTCTTTTGGATCTAGCTTTCATAGGCATAACTTAAAATTTCATCTCTGGAGTTCCACAGGGACAACCTTTACATGGAAAGAAAAAACTGGAATTAGAGTTGCAAATTTTCTTGGCACAAGGTTAGGCAATGCGATCACCACTTTCAATTGTAAATTAGCTCTCCCAAAGCCATAAGACATGGCCCTTTTAGATATTTCATTTCTCGTATATATCATTATATAAAGTATCCTAGCCAAATTGATTAATATCCTAGCCAAAGATATCCTAGCCAAATTACGCTATTGTTATCCAAGTGTTGTGTACCAACTTAAAAAAAGGAAACTCTTTATTTGAGTTCAATTTGGTAATGGAATATGTTTCGTTGCACTTGATTCATTTATTAATGTTCATTGTTAAAGTGTCAAAATTTAAATTATTTTAGGAGACAGCCAATGAAAAACATGCATACTCAATATTTATCCATAATTTTTGGCTTTTGTTCGCATTATCATTCCTCAGAGTGTGTGTAAAAAATATAAGGGGCCATCTTTCTTTTGACAATTTTGAAGTAATTTTGGGTTATTTTTGTGAAAGTATAAAATGATTCGAATGCATTGCGTGAGCCCAATTTACAGCTTTTGATGTTTCTTCGCCATGTTCTTTTTATCTTTTGTTGGATGATACTTTTAAAACGTCTCTAACACCTTTCAGACTTATTAATCGGCTGATTAAGCAAAAACAAAAAGGAACGCCTGCTTAGGAACAAGGTGGTACTGAATATCTACTTGCATAATTATATCTAAAATTAAAAAAGGGATGTTTTTGCCATGCGGCTTCGTTTTTCTTCTTTTTTTATATTGAAATGCTTATGTTAGCTCCCGCCATTGTAATGGATGAATATATTTTATTCTACATGGTCTCCAAGCTCAGCAAAATGCAATTTAAAATAAAAGCTTCAAATCAAAGCACTTGTGAAATTGACAAAAGGATAAATAAAGCATTTATGAAAAAATATAAACCTCTTATTGGCAAGCCAAATAAGGTTTAGTGAAATGGATTTAGCAAAACTTTTTGGCTTAACAAGATTTAATCAGTTTCTTAGGATAAAATTTCACGAGTAGTTAAAGACAGAATCAAATGTTTCCATCTGTTGCACATTTTTATATCAATTCAGTTTTTTTAGTAAACCATGAACGATTTGAGTGGAAACAAGTTCGCTATTTAAATAATATTTAACATGCAACTTAATATGCTTAATTATTGTATGTATTTAAACTTTATTTGTCCAGCTTATTAAAATGTTGACAAAAAGATAAATAAACTGGTCCATTAAACTATATGCATTAGAACCATGCCATACGGACTCAGCATACAATTTTTGCTCAAAACCTTTTTAAAATATTCAAACTAGGATGAAACATGTATAATTTGCGAAAATATATTTTCCTTATGATATTTTTCCGCAAAATGTTGTTGATTAAAAAAATCTTTTTTTTTGTATTCAGCTTAAGAGTTTTATTACGGTGGTGGATTTTATCTCTTGAGCAAAAAAGTATGACTTTGTTTCTTGTTGTATTTTATATTTCAAATTCTTTGTAATGTCTTCTTTACAAACTATCTTCCTGTATTGTCTATGTCCAATAGCTACCCTTTTTTTTACAGGATATTGCAGCGCGCAGCAGAAGCCCAATTTATCGATATTAACTGTGTTGACCCGCTAGGCAGATCTGCATTGCTCATCGCTATAGATAATGAAAATTTTGAGATGATCGAACTACTCTTGAAGTTTCAGGTAGTTTTTACAATTTTTATGCATAGTAAAGTAGCGCAGGTACATATAATAAACTTTCTTGGTAATATTGTTGTGTCATTTCCATTCTATACTAGCTATTAATTTAAAAACTTTTTTCCAAAAACAAGTTTTTCAAAGAAAAGTAAAGAGCTTCATTAAGCCAAAAACGAGCAGAAATAAAGTCAAATAGTCTTCCAAGCATAATACTACTACAAATCACTATCACTAAATAAATAAAATTCCAAACGAGCAAAAATTAACATGAGTAGGGCTAATAAACCCCCATGCCTTCTCAAGACCAGAATATAATGTGTGCTTTACTGAAAAAAAATTGACCTTGGATTGTCAGTTTAATTGACATATACTGATATTTATTCGTTAAGTTTTGATAAATTTTTATTCATGAAAGTAAAAAAAGTGAAAACATAAAATGTATTTGTTTTCAGTAAAGTGAAAGTTATGTTCAGATCTTGAGAAGACATGCGGATTATAAGCCTTACTCATGTTAATTCTTGCTCGTTTTGAGTTTGACTCGGCTATTTATTGTAACTTCTGTTCGTTTTGATTTTCATTTATTAATTGATAGTGATTTGTAGTAGTTTAACGCTTGGAAGATTATTTGACTTTATTTTTGCTCATTTTTGGCTCAATGAAGCTCTGTACTTTTCTTTGAAAAACTTGTTTTGTGGAAAAATTTCTAGATTAATTTCTGTTCGTTTTTTTATTGACATTGACTTTTTCATGGAAAAAAATAGTATTTTATATCATTTCAGTTTTTTTCTATAAGAATCCATATTTTGGGCTGCTATTTGTATGTTGGAGAAACTTTTTCAACAATTTTTAGTCCTGACAAAAACAATATTTTTTTTTTTAATTTAATTTCATTTCTCCTGAAGTTGACCTAAAATTACAACTTTATATCACTCTCAAAAGATTTTATCTATGCTCTTTGATAAGCTGTATACACTTCCACTCTTTTTATTTATTTAAATTATAAGAGCAGAAGTAGCAATAATAGTAGCCCCAAAAGCTTCAATTTAATACCCCCAGTCGTTTTCGACATTTTGCTGAGGTGTCTTATTTACAACCCTAAACACAATGCCTTTTGATTTAGTTTAAAGCAACATTTATTTTTAAAGCATAATGGGCCAATTGCATAATTTTGGAGGGCTGACATGCCCAATATCTCTAAAGACATAGTTGCTGGACCGTTCTACAATGCTGAACCAAATGGCTGTCTCAAAATTTTGACTGGATTTGTTTTGAAAATGAATAGGCTTGAGAGAAGGGCTGCTTGCTCTCCGAACGCTTTCTATTTCTAAAAAGGGCATCAAAACTTTTAATTTTGAATTGAATTATCTCCTTTAAAATTTTCAATCATAGTCCGAGCTTTTATAGAGTGGTACTACCTATGATATTGCTTATATGACCTTTTGAAAACCTGCATGCATATAGTTTTTTGTTTAATTGAGACTCCTCCTAAACGTTCTTTAAAAGATTCACCTTAATACCCTTAGCGTCATTAGCTACAGTAACTGCAGTGGTAGTATTAAAAGTATAAGAATAGTGCCTTCTGGCTAGTTAAAAATCTCCCACAACTTACCCTTAAAGGTCTAACTTAATAATAAAAGTTGTTCTTTAGATATTGCTTTGTCAACTTTTTGAAAGTCCACATATTCATAGTCTGTTTTGATTTAGTTCAACATCCACCTAACTATTCCTTAAAATCTTCACCTTAATACCCTTAGCTTGCGCAGTAGCAACAATTGTAGTAGCATTAGTAGAAGTATGCGCATAGCACCTTTGGTTTCTTCAACATCCTCTTCAACACACGCTGAAAGATGCAGTTCAATACCATGATCCGTTCCTGAAGCATTTCTGATGCGTCCGCTTGACAACCTGTGTGGGCATAGTGTGTTTAGAATTAGTTCCATACAGTTTCTATACATCCCAAATTTTTCATTTTAATATGCTTAGTTCTAATGACAGTAGTAGTAGTAGTAGCAGTCGAATTAATTGTAGTAGTCTAAGCTTTAGTGGCAGTGGCAGTATTAGAAGTAGTAAGAATAGTAGTAGTATGAGTAGAAGCAGCAGTATTATGATGCAAATATTTTCTTTTGGTTAGTTCCCTCACAACATGCCTAGTTAGTTTCAACTTCACACACTAAAATGTTCCTAAGATATTGCTCTGCACCCTTTTGACAACCTGCATACAGACGGCAAATTGTGATTCAGTTCACATTCTCCCCTCAAAATTCCTTGAAAATTTCACCTTCATATCCTTAGGCATAGTTGTAATAGTAGTCACAGTGGTGGTATTGAGTAGTAGCTATCTAAAAATTTTGACTGGATGTGTTTGGAAAAATGATGGGCATGAAAGGAGTACTGGTTGCCCTCAAACCCCTTTCGACTATTAAAAGGGCACTAGCCCCTTCAATTTCCAATCGAATGAGCCCTCTTCGAAGTTTCTTCGGCAACTCCTTCTATAAGAAGTGTCCTGGTCTTAAAAAAAAGAAAAAAATATTGTGTCCACATTGCTCTTTACTTAGGCAGCGCTATTGCGCTGCCTATGATGATCTTCCCCTTTAAGGGTTCTCTGGAAGTTCCAACTCAATACCAAAATCAATTCTTGAGATACGCTATTTTGACAGTTTGCATGCACATAGCGTCTTTTGATTTAGTTCGAGTTTCCCCTAGATACTGTAAATATAGTATTTTGGTAGAAGCAGTGCTGTTAGTTGTAGTAGAATTGGTAGCATGCAAATATTGCCTTTATAATTATATCACTTATCATTTCCTGAATTTTCCAAATTAACATACTAAGTTATTCCTCTGTTACACCTTTTTGACAATTAAATAAAAAAAACTATTTTTTTAACTGAAAGTAAGGAGCAACATTAAAACTTAAAATGAACAGAAATTATTCCGTATATGAAAGGGGCTGTCCCCTCCTCAAAGCCTCGCTCTTTCCGCTAAAGTTTTTTATTGTTTTGAAAAGCAAAGTTATGAGAAAGAGTAAAACTTTAGCGTAAAGAGCGAGGCGTTGAGGAGGGGACAGCCCCTTTTATGTACGGAATAATTTCTGTTCGTTTTAAGTTTTAATGTCGCTCCTTAATTTCAATTAAAAAATAACAGTTTTTTTTTAATTTCTGAATGTTTCTGAATTAATGCAGGTTTTGAATTCGGCTCACCGTACATGAATAATTAAAAAAAAAAATTGCATATTAATTTTGCTTTTTTTTTAAGCTAATGATAACTTTATAATAGTCTAAGTTTGATTTTTGTTCCAGTTATTTAAGAATGACTCCTGAATCGCAAAGGCTGTTTAATTAGAATAATAACCTCTTTCAAAAGTTAAGAAAAACTTTAGCGTAAGAGCGAGGTATCGAGGAGACGCAACCCCCCTTATATACATAATGTTTTCTGTTCGTTTTAAGTTTTAATGTTGCTCCTTGCTTTCAGTTGAAAACTTTTCTTTCCCCATGAACAATTCCTCCATGGAAAGATTCTACCACGCAACCCCCTCCCCCCGACCCCCACCAGAAAAGATTCCCTCGGAAACCGTCTGTACACTTCCCAATAACCAATTCTATATGTGAAAAATGGGCAAAGCTCACAGCTTGCAGCCCCTTAGGACTTTGGGGGATCAAGTCGTTCTCAAGACATAGTTTATTAGATTTTTCAACTATGCTGAGCAAAATGGCTATCTCAATCCGGTGACTTTGGGAAACAAATGAGCGTGGGAGGGGCCTCCAGTTGGCCTCCATTTTTTTTGGTCACTTAAAAAGGCCACTAGAACTTTTAATTTCCGTTTGAATGAGCTCTCTCGACACATTTTAGGACCACTGAGTCGATACGATCACATGCCCCGGGGCATAACTTACAACCCTTGCTCATGGCCTTTGGGGGATTGTGTCCACCCTAAAGCCATTGTTATATGATTTTTGGGCTATTGGTAACAAAATAGCTATCGCACAATTTCATTTAAATGGGTTTTGGGAAAAGAAGACGTCAGGGAGGGGAGGGGGCTTCTTGCTCTTTATTTTGTTTGACTCTTAAAAGGGAACTAGAACTATACATTTCCAATCAAATAAGCCTCTTATAAAGCTCACACGACCATCCCTTCCATGAAAACCTTTAATGCCCCTGGGGTAATACTTACAACCCTTACCCCCAGACTCTGAGGGATTCTGTCAACCCCATAGGCCTTATTATACAATCTTTGGACTATTTTTGAAAAAAAAGCTATCTCAAAATTTCTATCGGATACATTTGTGGAAAATGCGACGTAGGGAGGGGGGCCTGCCCTCCGATCACTTCGACTCATAAAAAGAGCACTAGAACATCTGATTTTCTATCAAATGAGCCCATTCCATAGTTTTTACAACCGGCCTTTCCATAAAAACCGTACCTGCCCTCGGGACATAACTTACAACACTTGCGCTGAAGGTTGTGGGGGGGGGGCTGTCTTAATGTTAAAGACATAATTTCCAGACCCTTCAACTACGTTGAACAAAATTGCTATCTAAAAATTTTGGTTAATGTGTTTTGGGAATTGATGGACGTGGGGGGGGGGGGCTTGTTGCCTTCCGATCACTTTTGACAATCAAAGGGCACTAGTCAGTAGAGATGCCATAATATCTCCGACGAGAACACCCCTGCTGCCACCTACAACTTCTTTTTTTACATAATTCATGGATGGTTATGTGTATTGGTCGATTTATTTGATGTTTTATGGTTTTTGTCAGTGAGAATTTGAAAAAAACAGGAATTTTGTCACATTTTTGTATGGTTTTATGGACTTTCTCAGTGAGAATGAAAAAACAGGAAGTTTGTCACATTTATGTCTGTTTTTATGGATGTTTATGTGTGTTGATTATTTGACGGTTTTATGGTTTTTGTCAGTGAGAATGGAAAAACAGGAACTTTGTCACTTCCTTCTTGTTGTTGTTCAAGCCAGATGTTATGAGTTTCCGGGAAACAGTATTTGTTATTGTTGTTCAAGCCAGATGTTATGAGTTTCCGGGAAACAGTATTTGTTATTGTTGTCCAAGCCAAATGTTGTGAGTTTCCATGGTAACAGTTAGATCCCCCTTCTCAGGCAATCAGAGGGCTTGCTTACATCTCCTTCTAAGTCAATCAGGGGGGGGGGAATATTAGAAAAAGAGGATTGCAGGTTGGGTTAGTTTAGATTTTTAGTTTATTATTTTATTACCTATTTAGTTTAGATTTTTAGTTTATTTTAAGTTTATTTATTACCTTTATTTTAGTTTCAGTTTGGTTTAGTTTAGATTTTTAGTTTAGTTTTAGTTTAATGTTTAATTTTATTTTAGAGTTTTAGTTTAGATTTTTAGTTTATTTTAAGTTTATTTATTACCTTTATTTCTAGTTTAGTCTTAGCTAGTTTAGTTTTAGTTTAGAGTTTTTGTTTAGCTAGAGTTTTACTAAAGAGTTTTAGTTAGAGTTTTTGTTAGAGTTGAAGTTTAGTTTAGTAATAGTTAAGAGTTTAGAGTTTTAGCATAGAGTCTTAGCTTAGAGATTTTGTTAGAGTTCTAGTTTAGTTTAGTTTTAGTTTAGTATAGAATTTTAGTTAGTTTAAAAGTTTAGATCTTAGTTAGTTTAGTAGTTTAGATTTTTAGTTTATTTTAAGTTTATTTATTACCTTTATTTCTTGTTTAGTCTTAGCTAGTTTAGTTTTAGTTTAGAGTTTTTGTTTAGCTAGAGTTTTACTAAAGAGTTTTAGTTAGAGTTTTAGTTTAGTAGTTAAGTTTAGTTTTAGTTTAATGTTTAGTTTTAGTTTAGATTTTAGTTATTTTAAGTTTATTTATTACCTTTATTTTTAGTTTAGTTTAGTTAGCTATGAGTTTAGAGTTTTAGCTTAGAGTCATAGCTTAGAGTTTTTGTTAGAGTTCTAGTTTAGTTTAGTTTTAGTTTAGTTTAGATTTTAGTTAGTTTAGTAGTTTTGATTTTTAGTTTAGTTTTAGTTTAATGTTTAGTTTTATTTTAATGTTCTAGTTTAGATTTTCAGTTTAATTTATTTTAGTTTTAGATTAGTGTTTAGTTTTAGTTTAGAATTTTAGTTAGTTTAAAAGTTTAGATCTTAGTTAGTTTAGATTTTTAGTTTAGTAGTTTAGATTTAGTTTAGTTTTAGTTTAATGTTTAGTTTTCTTTTAGATTTTTAGTTAGATTTTCAGTTTAATTTATTTTAGTTTTAGATTAGTGTTTAGTTTTAGTTTAGAATTTTAGTTAGTTTAAAAGTTTAGATCTTAGTTAGTTTAGATTTTTAGTTTAGTAGTTTAGATTTTAGTTAGTTTAGTACTTTAGTTTTTTAGTTTAGTATTAGTTAGTTTAGTTTTAGTTTAGAGTTTTAGTTTAGCTAGAGTTTTTGTTAGAGTTTTAGTTTAGATTTTTAGTTCGTTTAGTTTAGTTTTAGTTTAGTTTAGATTTTTAGTTAGTTTAGTAGTTTAGAGTTTAGAGTTTAGTTTTAGTTAGTTAGACAGTTTAAATTTTTAGTTAGTTTAGTAGTTTAGTTTAGTTTTAGTTTAGTTTAGATTTTTAGTTTAGTTCTAGTTTAGTTTTAGTTTAGTGTTATAATTTATATTTTTAGTTAGAGTTTTAATTTAGCAGTTTAGTTTAGTTTTAGTTTAGTTTTAGTTTAATGTTTAGTTTTCTTTTAGATTTTTAGTTAGATTTTCAGTTTAATTTATTTTACTTTTAGATTAGTGTTTAGTTTTAGTTTAACGTTTAGTTTTATTTTAGAGTTTTAGCTAGATTTTCAGTTAGTTTAGTAGTTTAGATTTTAGTTAGTTTTAGTGTAGAATTTTTAGTTAGTTTAGTAGTTTAGATTTTAGTTAGTTTATTAGTTTAGATTTAGTTAGTTTAGTAGTTTAGTTTTTTAGTTTAGTATTAGTTAGTTTAGTTTTAGTTTAGAATTTTAGTTTAGCTAGAGTTTTTGTTAGAGTTTTAGTTTAGATTTTTAGCTCGTTTAGTTTAGTTCTAGTTTAGTTTTAGTTTAGTGTTCAGTTTTAGTTTAGAATTTTAGTTAGTTTAAAAGTTTAGAGTTTAGTTTTAGTTTAGTTAAGTTTAGTTTTAGTTTACGTTTAGTTTTATTTTAGAGTTTTAGTTAGATTCTCAGTTTAATTTAGTTTAGTTTTAGATTAGTGTTTATTTTTAGTGTAGAATTTTTTTGTTAGTTTAGTAGTTTAGATTTTAGTTAGTTTAGTAGTTAGATTTTAGTTAGTTTAGTTTTAGTTAGTTTAGTTTTAGATAAGAGTTTTAGTTAGAGTTATAGTTTAGATTTTAGTTAGTTTATTAGTTTAGAGTTTAGTTTTAGTTAGAGTTATAGTTTAGATTTTAGTTAGTTTAGTAGTTTGGAGTTTAGAGTTTAGTTTTAGTTAGTTAGACAGTTTAGATTTTAGTTAGTTTAGTAGTTTAGTTTAGTTTTAGTTTAGTTTAGATTTTTAGTTTAGTTCTAGTTTAGTTTTAGTTTAGTGTTATAATTTATATTTCGTTTAGTTTTAGTTCAGTTTTAGTTTAAAGTTTTTAGCTAGAGTTTAATTTTAGTTTAGTAGTTAAGTTTAGTTTTAGTTTAACGTTTAGTTTTATTTTAGAGCTTTAGCTGGATTTTCAGTTTAATTTAGTTTTGTTTTAGGTTAGTGTTCAGTTTAGAGTTTAGTTTTAGTTAGTTAGACAGTTTAAATTTTTAGTTAGTTTAGTAGTTTAGTTTAGTTTTAGTTTAGTTTAGATTTTTAGTTTAGTTCTAGTTTAGTTTTAGTTTAGTGTTATAATTTATATTTTTAGTTAGAGTTTTAATTTAGCAGTTTAGTTTAGTTTTAGTTTAGTTTTAGTTTAATGTTTAGTTTTCTTTTAGATTTTTAGTTAGATTTTCAGTTTAATTTATTTTACTTTTAGATTAGTGTTTAGTTTTAGTTTAACGTTTAGTTTTATTTTAGAGTTTTAGCTAGATTTTCAGTTAGTTTAGTAGTTTAGATTTTAGTTAGTTTTAGTGTAGAATTTTTAGTTAGTTTAGTAGTTTAGATTTTATTTAGTTTATTAGTTTAGATTTAGTTAGTTTAGTAGTTTAGTTTTTTAGTTTAGTATTAGTTAGTTTAGTTTTAGTTTAGAATTTTAGTTTAGCTAGAGTTTTAGTTAGAGTTAAAGTTTAGATTTTAGTTCGTTTAGTTTAGTTCTAGTTTAGTTTTAGTTTAGTGTTCAGTTTTAGTTTAGAATTTTAGTTAGTTTAAAAGTTTAGAGTTTAGTTTTAGTTTAGTAGTTAAGTTTAGTTTTAGTTTACGTTTAGTTTTATTTTAGAGTTTTAGTTAGATTCTCAGTTTAATTTAGTTTAGTTTTAGATTAGTGTTTATTTTTAGTGTAGAATTTTTTGTTAGTTTAGTAGTTTAGATTTTAGTTAGTTTAGTAGTTAGATTTTAGTTAGTTTAGTTTTAGTTAGTTTAGTTTTAGATTAGAGTTTTAGTTAGAGTTATAGTTTAGATTTTAGTTAGTTTATTAGTTTAGAGTTTAGTTTTAGTTAGAGTTATAGTTTAGATTTTTAGTTAGTTTAGTAGTTTGGAGTTTAGAGTTTAGTTTTAGTTAGTTAGACAGTTTAGATTTTAGTTAGTTTAGTAGTTTAGTTTAGTTTTAGTTTAGTTTAGATTTTTAGTTTAGTTCTAGTTTAGTTTTAGTTTAGTGTTATAATTTATATTTCGTTTAGTTTCAGTTCAGTTTTAGTTTAAAGTTTTTAGCTAGAGTTTAATTTAGTTTAGTAGTTAAGTTTAGTTTTAGTTTAACGTTTAGTTTTATTTTAGAGCTTTAGCTAGATTTTCAGTTTAATTTAGTTTAGTTTTAGATTAGTGTTTAGTTTTAGTTTAGAATTTTAGTTAGTTTAAAAGTTTAGATTTTAGTTAGTTTAGTAGTTTAGTTTTTTAGTTTAGTTTTGGTTTAATGTTTAGTTTTCTTTTAGATTTTTAGTTAGATTTTCAGTTTAATTTATTTAGTTTTAGATTAGTGTTTAGTTTTAGTTTAGAATTTTAGTTAGTTTAAAAGTTTAGATCATAGTTAGTTTAGATTTTTAGTTTAGTAGTTTAGATTTTAGTTAATTTAGTAGTTTAGTTTTTAGTTTAGTATTAGTTAGTTTAGTTTTAGTTTAGAGTTTTAGTTTAGCTAGAGTTTTTGTTAGAGTTTTAGTTTAGATTTTTAGTTCGTTTAGTTTAGTTTTAGTTTAGTTTAGATTTTTAGTTAGTTTAGTAGTTTAGAGTTTAGTTTTAGTTAGTTAGACAGTTTAAATTTTTAGTTAGTTTAGTAGTTTAGTTTAGTTTTAGTTTAGCTAGAGTTTTACCTATGAGTTCTAGTTCAGTTTTAGTTTAGTGTTATAATTTATATTTTTAGTTAGAGTTTTAATTTAGCAGTTTAGTTTAGTTTTAGTTTAGTTTTATTTTAATGTTCTAGTTTAGATTTTAGTATTGTTTAGTTTAGTTTATTTTTAGTTATGGTTTTGAAGTGCTTAAAACGGAAAATAAAGCCGTTGTTCGTGTAGATTCTTCAGTGTCATAACGTCAACTAATAGTCTTTTCTACTGTTCACTGGAAGATATACCGTAATTTCTTTGTTGAAAAATCTTGGTGACTACACGAAGATCCTCGGGCGTGCTCTGATTAAGATCCAGCAAAATGTAACCGTATGCCTTGCTAGTCGTCTGAGTATACGATGACAACAGAAATTTTGGGGCGCCGGGGTATATCTGTTTATTGAGAGTTATGAGTGAGCTAGAATCACGAACGACTCGATAGATAATATAGATAGTGCAATTCAAAGCAAGGGTTCGCATACATTTGCTCTGATGAAACAGATTGTGTAGAACTAGGGTTATGGAAATGTGTTCATGATGAGATCGGACAATGAACAATTGTAACATTTCCTGTGAGAACTGTTCAATGGATTCAGCCAAATCATCAATAATCAGCCACGAGTTCGGTTCAATACTATTGAAAACATCAAGTCCTCTTATGAATTGTATTGGTATGGTTGTGGCAATAGCTTTTATTTTATCATAGGACTCTTGCCAAATACTATAGCAATAGTAGATTTTTTTGGTTTTTCCAAAAACATTTTATCACAATTTGAATTATTCTAGCTAAAAGTGTTGTTTTCCCCGACATTGAGGGTCCACACAGAAATGATCTGAAGGGTGTTTTAAATTGATACATGTTGTTGACAACAGTCGGACTATGACTAACTGTAAATCATATGTGTCCAACGAATAAGTAGTAATTTTCCTATAGATCTATCTATTCAAGAACAAAAACAATATTTCATGGCAACATTTATTACAGCAATATGAACACTTGTTCAACATGAACACTTGGTCAACATGAAAACTCTATTTGTTCAACATGAACAATGATAACACTTTATAAATAAACACTTTTTGTCCATCAATAACACTTTTCTGTACAACACCTTTGTCCATCTACAGCACTTTTCTGTACAACACTTTTCTGTACAACACCTTTGTCATCACAGCACTTTTCTGTACAACACTTTTCTGTACAACATCTTTGTACAACGCTTTTCTATACAACACTTTTTGTACAATAAAATACATTTGGAACTAGCACAGTTGAACATTACAGTGATTGCTGGCCCCCCACCCCCCGGGAGCCGGCCGCGGGAAGGGTCCCCCACCCCCCGGGAGCCGCGATGGAAAAACAATAGTTGTCATCACTGCTACGGGTTGGTGGTGGTGGTTAGTGCTTGGGTTAGATTAGTTGGTTAGGTTAATTTATGAAAGGTTGAGTGGTGGTGGTTAGTGCCTGGGTTAGATTAGTTTATCCAGACCAAGTTGATTACGATAGTCTACGCATTCAACTCGGTCTGAAATACGATAGTGACCGTGGGGTAGAACAGTCACACCATTCTCGAGCACATAGACCTTGTCGGATATACACGACATTGCATTCTTTTCTACTCTCACAGTATAATTTCTATACTGTAGAGAGCGAATTGCAAGCACTTGTGCTCTTGGCACTAGGCTACTTTCTACACAGTCTCTGTACACGCTCATGTTAAAATTGCTCTTTACAAAGTGTGTCGGCACCCCTTTACACGCCTTCTTTTCTTCCCCACTATGTGTTTCAACGCAATAAACTTTGGGACCCGGGAACACCCCCCTGGATATCAAATCACTCCCCGTCTCTGATTTTAACATTAATAGTTGGTTGGGGGCTTGACGTTTCACCAGCTCGGGGTAGAGAGATGGATTCCAGTTGGTGAAATCCATCCGCGAGCTGATGTGCACCCCATTTTGCAAATCACCCAATAAATCTTCAGTCCCATTTACCTTTAACAGCAGAGAATCTGTATCCCCATAGTAAACTTGAACCTCCCCCTCCCGTGGCCATTGCACCTTGCACACATTGTAAAAGAACGACAACATGAGCTTTTTTGAAATTTCTAGTACTGAACTACCTCCTGCGATATTCTTGTTCAGTACTACATTTCGCTTTTTCCTGTGTAGAAGAACCATGCCGGCCTCTATGCTCGTGAATGATGTAAAATTGGGGTCGGCAATAATTCGTGCACACTCTAGAGGGTCAGTCACGACGTCGCAGCGAGATCTGTTACGTACGCTTTCACACATTTTGCCAAACGCTGAATTTAGAATGAGCTTGTACAATTCCTTCTCTACCTTTGAATTTGCCCTAGAACGTTTATCGACAAAAGTATCGATAAACGTTTTCAAATAAGGTTTCTGATTGAACTGCAGGACCCTATGTATTTTGGTGATTTTGAAGCCATTGTTCACCATCCAGTGCAAAAGCACATGGTGAACAACGATATTCTCTTTAGGGTCCAAATCAGCAATCAGTTTCTGTTTAGAGGGGGTCCAATGCATCCCCATATCCTCAACCAATGATCGATTGTAGGGGCTCAGTGAGTCCCTGGTCACTGGTCGATTGATACAGGGAAAAACAAAATCTTTGACTGAGTCGTGAAGGGCCAGCGGAATGTGACCGTCAATTTCAAAGAACCATCCTTGTGGCCCGTTGTCCTCGACGGTGTTAATGTCAGGGAACTCACAAGGATTCTCAAGCCATTGATAGTTCCCACACGGCAAAGAGTAGTGGGACATTGCCGAGGGGTACAACGAGTTCATGTCCAAGAACACTGCAT
Source organism: Artemia sinica (assembly GCA_027921565.1). Taxonomy (NCBI): domain Eukaryota; kingdom Metazoa; phylum Arthropoda; class Branchiopoda; order Anostraca; family Artemiidae; genus Artemia; species Artemia sinica. Next base: position 103,941 of record JAPEVW010000027.1, on the reverse strand, counting down.
TTGACTTTACACCGGTGCTTTGTCCGCTCGGATCGGTTGATAAGACACGGTCCCCATGAAAAACATACCCTCCCCGCATTGAACGCTCTACAAAAAGGTGTTGATCTACATCGGTGATTAGGCCTATTTCCTCCCTGCTAATTTTTAAAATTAAATCCATTACTAAATGTGGTGTAGAAAAATAATATCCTATATCTAACCCGAACTCTGAATAGATCTGGTCTGTATTCTTACAGACTATATCCAACAGAGTTAGAACGTCACTGGCCAAGTACAGTCTACAATAATCCCACCCATTTTTACAATCCCCCTTAGCCCACACCTTCTTGGCAAACTCGTACTCCTCGACTGTGCATTCACTGTTGGTCAGTGAATTGTGAAAAGCTTCAATTGGAGGTAGTTTCTCCTCGCTTAAGCGAGCGCCAGAACAGTAATAATCATATGCATATACACCTTTGCTGGTTAATAAGTCATACATTTCACTGTCTGGAAAGTGCTGTTTAAGCAAGGGAAAGCTATCAAAATTGTCGCTTTTCTGCACTTGAATTAGTTGACTTAAGGATTTGGGGAAAAAACTAAAAGAATCTAAAAACCTAATTTTATTCCAGCACGTACGCTCATTATCCACTACCTGCCATTTCAGTTCGAGAAGCAATAACTTCTCGGCCGATTTGGGAATAATGTTGTAGATAAATGAATTATTCACCCATGGACTATCTACTCCCCCTCCCTCCCTATGCATACGTGCCAGTGCCGGTAAAATAAATTTTAAGTCATAGTTAGAGTTATGAATAAAAACTGGGATAAAAAACTGTTGGCTAACATTTAAATTACACGATTGATGCGCAACCCCCCTAAAATTACTACCCCCAGATGATATTTCCTGCCACAAGTGATCGTGGTCTCTGACTTTCCCCCTCCCCCCTCTTTTCCCTTTAGTCCCCTTATCCTCCTCTACAAACTCCCCTTACAAACCCAACATATTTTTTGATTTTTAATCGCGAGACGATCCTCTGCGGACAACACCATTGGATAATGCGTATTTCTTAAACGAGAAATAGCACCATTAGCCGTGCCAATCAGTTTAGTCAATGCCTTGACCATGCACTCGGGCCCCTCATCCAATGTTTCTACTATTTCTAACAACCGCATGGTGTTAGAATTGTCTCTTTGCGCGTGGGCATAGGACACTGCAATGGCCTGATGTTCTTTGACTCGGTTTGGATATTGTGGGTCATTCACCTCCACCAGCTTAGCTTCGCAGTCTAAAGATATTTTGTTGCATTGGAGAAGGGTATTTTGAAAATTTTTAAAGCGTAGAATGGACCTATCCCCTGAAACCGTTTCCACTGTCTGATATCCATGTCGTCTACAATGCTTCATGTGATCCCGTAGTTTTAATTCACTACGGAATCGAGACAGGCATGTTGGACAGTAGAAAAGTACCCCCGCCCTTTCTTACCACCCCCCAGAACTCTACTAATGTCAGTGATAGGGTTAAAATGACCGATTGTGTTCGGTTGACTAGGTGGCGTGTATAATAACCAAACCCAGTGTTTAACCAAATCAACTGACGGGCCTCTTACGGGGAAAACCACCCCCTTCTTTTTAGAGCGAGTCCCATCTTCAAATTCTGTTTCGTATTGTACCACAGTAACGCCGATATTTAAATGAGCATTAGCCCTTTCAAAAATGTCAATGGATCTTAGCGTTACTGGGTATTTTCCTTCTAAGCATGAGAAATCTACAACTGGGAAATCGGACCCGTCCTTCCCATGTACAGCCCAGTGATCTAAATTCTTCTTGGTAGCGTCATCTGCTAGAGGCTGAAAGGCTGATATGAGGAAAGCATACTTGAAACACTTTTGATCTGTTTCAAAACAGATCTTCTGGACACCTTGACAACCTACTAGATCTGGATTATATTTTAAAACTACTGACCTCTCAGACCCTGCCCCCCCTCTTAAAATAAAATCTTTCTTAAATTTACAAATATTTACGCTTAAATTTTCAATAAATAAAACTACAGACCCACTCCCATTTTCATTATAGTTCTCGAGATGCGCTATAATTTGTCCTACCCACTCACAAAAAACTCCCTCAAAATTTTCTAAATTTGGATAAATTACGCGCATCTCGGAATGTATAAAATGATAGTAAACCTCACTTTTCCCCTCATTCAAATAAAAAACCTTTAAAACAATGGAGACCTTAATTGAATCCCTACCCCCCACAATTGAATTTGTTTCTCCAGTAGTGCACGAATTTTATCTAAATAAGCATGCACAATCTCTACAGGGTCATAAACAAAATCCCCCCCATTAGTGTATTAAAAGGATCACCAAACGTGGCAGTGAAAACAACTATATTATTTAACATTGTATTCGATAGCTGAAATTCAGGGAAAGATGTACCCCCTCCCCCTAGTTGTTCAACAATATTTGGACTCTGTTCCACTTCAGTTGTTTGAAGTGGAAGTAGGTAATCAGTGGGGGATAGAGGAGGGTTCCCAGTGAAATCATCTAAAAGTTGCAAAGTGTTCGGGCTCAAGTCTACCAGTTCAACTGTACTAGCTTCTACATTAAAAAAATCATCTAAAAACTTATCAATATTAGCTGGTACTTCAATGATATCGTCCCATGTTTCTTTGTCTTGAAAGTCCACTGCCTCTTCTTCCCCTTCTTCACTGGACGGCGAATATGGGACCAATCCAATCTATAAATGAAAAAATAGCTTATTTTCAAAGTGTTCAAATCATCCCTACTGTTAAAATTTGAATTATTATTTAAAGTCAGCGCTTAGTAGTAGTAGTAGTAGTAGCAGTATGAGCATAGTAGCATTTGGTTAATTCAACTGAAAGAAAATCCAACTTAATATAAGATAAATACAATCTAAAATGCCGCTTTACATGGAAGGCTGCAATTTGATTTTGTTCAAAAAAATAGCTTATTTTCAAAGTGTTCAAATCCTCCCTACTAATTTTATTTATTTTTTATTTTTATTTTTTTTTTTTTTTCGCGGCGCACCCCCCTGCGGGGCATCCCTGCAGCACATCCTGCGGCGCATCCCTGCGGCACTTCTCGGGCCCGCAGCGCTTCCCGCAACGCTTTCCTGACCCGCATCGCTTCCTGCGATGCTTCTCGAGCCCATGGTGCTTCCCTGGCCCGTGGCGCATCCCTATGGCGCTTCCCTGGCCCGTGGCGCTTCTCGGGCCCGCAGCGCTTCCCGCAACGCTTCCCTGGCCCGCATCGCTTCCCGCGATGCTTCTCAAGCCCATGGTGCTTCCCTGGCTCGTGGTGCATCCCTACGGCGCTTCCCTGGCCCGTGGCGCTTCTCGGGCCCGCAGCGCTTCCCGCAACGCTTCCCCGGCCCCACCACATGCCTCCCTCCCCCCCCCTTTACACAATGTCCGCCAAAAACCGTATTGTTAGACTGCATAAGTCCAAGTTTCTCTCTAATTCCGTTCTACAGGTTCGATGAACTCTTCATTAGCTCACAATTATTGTAAGCCACCGCGCTAGTGTTCCAATTTCCAGGATTGAACTTCAAAATGTCGGAAACCGTTAGCTTGATTCCCCCTCGCTAAAATCAATGCAATGGTTTGTAAGCTATTTTCAGTGCAAATTAGAACGCCAATATGTGACAAAAGGAATAATCTCTCTTAAAACTATGTGAAGAATAGCATTTTGAGTTTCAAAGGCAGTGATTATTAATAGAAATTACCTAAAATATTCGCTTATGAGTTATCGAAGCGATAGCAAAGATTAGAAAAGAGTGGTTTCTTTGCAAAAAATTATATTTAGATATCTCTGAGGGAGAGAAATTTAAAACAATGGTTGGGGGGTGAGGGGTTAATATCCCGCTGAGATAAGTTTATATTGGGATTGAAAAGGACTAAAATTGGAAGAAATAGATAGGTAGGAGAAAAATGCTTACATTTGCATAATCCGTCTGGGCTTGGGTGCCCGAAGGACCAGGTAGTGCATGTTGGATGGTAACCTCATGATTTTGTGCAGCTGGGCCAGCAATATCATAAGGCTTTGCAGCCGGGGCAGCTATTAGAGGACCAGGTAGTGCATGTTGGAGGGCGAAGGGACTGGTGACGTTAATTTCTTTCGCAGCCGGGCCAGCAATATCATGTGGCTGTGCAGCCGCCGGGCCAGCGATATCATATGGCTGTGCAGCCGAGGCTGCAACTTGACGAGGCAGCATTGAGGCTTGATTAAGAGGGGCTGGTACAGACGGCTGCACTTGGGCAGGCAGCGTGAAGCTAGAGGGTTTTGGCCAGCGACCATACTGTACGACAGTAGCCTTCACAGGGGGCGCATTATTAGCCCTTGCTCTCTTGGTGGGTGGCGGTGACAAGCATTCTTCGCTATTTGCGCCAGCCATAGGGTCCGCAAATTCTTCATGATTTGCCTTAAAGAAGAGAAAAAAATTAGTATCAAATAATTTTCCCCTTTTTACAGAAAGAAAGTTATTAACCATAATTTTGTTTAGACAAAGCATTTTATCTCATTTTAGTAAAGCAAAAAAAAACCATATCCCCCCCCCCTAAATTTAGGAAAATTAACCCACCCTAAGTCTACCCTCTCATTGAGTTAATCATGCGTTTTATTCAAGCGAAAGGCATATCTTACTACCTTTTATTCAAATGTTATAGCCTAAATCACTAAATGATGAAGAAGCAATTATCTTTTCTATTTCTAATAAAAGTGCTAACCCCCTCCCCCAACAAAAATCCTGGATTCACGCCCAGGAATATAAAGGAAACTTTATTGAAAGCTTGAAAAAAATAAAAGCATGCCTAGAGACACAATGCATATATTTACACATTAGTTTTCTTGTCAATGGGTGTACATGTCTACACACCGAATCCCCCCTTACTTTTAATGTGAAGAAATAGTTTGTTTTTACTTTACACTGATGGCGGTAGAATTGAAGGTATTGTCCCCTCCCCCTTCACATAATGTTCTAAATATATTGTTAGACTTAATTTGAAAATAATCTGTTTCTCTACTTCCATACAGGCTACGAATCCACAATCTAATTTTGCTTAAAATCGTTTTAATTTGACAATCAAAACAACCCTTTGCCTAGACTGATAGCGTGAACACACCGGAAAAGGGGTGATAAAGTAATTATATGCTTGCACGGAAATGTATTGTCAAAACCATTGCGGTTAATAACAATAGCGACGGATGTTACACAGAAAGACCAAATTTACCGATAAGATATTTCTATCGAAAAGGTATTTGACGGTAAAAGAATATATTTACGTTTTGCATTGAGTATGGTTTGTTGGGGGGGGGGATTTAGCTGGAAATATAGAGGGAAGGAATTTGTCAAAAAGGTATTTCTTTTTGCGAGAATTTGGGGTTGTAAGACAATGGGGGTGGGGGTGGGGGGGGGTTAGGTTTTGAGGGTAAAGGAATATATTCACGTTTTCTAGTGACTATAAAGATTGCATGGTTTGGGGGGGGGGGGTTTGAGGGTAAAGGAATATATTTACGTTTTGCATTGAGTATGGTTTGTGGAGGGGGGGGAGGGGTTTGAGGGTATAGGAATATATTCACGTTTTAGCTGATTATACTGGAGGGTGTCCAACGAAAATAAATGGTGGAATTTGTCGAAAAGGTATTTCTTTTTGCGAGAATTATACTTGTAAAACAGTGTGGGGGGGGGGGTTAGGTTTTGAGGGTAAAGGAATATATTCACGTTTTGCATTGAGTATGCATTGGGGGGGGGGTTTGAGGGTAAAGGAATATATTTACGTTTTGCATTGAGTATGGTTTGTGGAGGGGGGGGAGGGGTTTGAGGGTATAGGAATATATTCACGTTTTAGCTGATTATACTGGAGGGTGTCCAACGAAAATAAATGGTGGAATTTGTCGAAAAGGTATTTCTTTTTGCGAGAATTATACTTGTAAAACAGTGTGGGGGGGGGGGGTTAGGTTTTGAGGGTAAAGGAATATATTCACGTTTTGCATTGAGTATGCATTGGGGGGGGGGGGTTTGAGGGTAAAGGAATATATTTACGTTTTGCATTGAGTATGGTTTGTGGAGGGGGGGGGTTGAGGGTATAGGAATATATTTACGTTTTGCATTGAGTATGGTTTGTGGAGGGGGGGGGGTTTGAGGGTATAGGAATATATTTACGTTTAGCTGAATATACTGGAGGGTGACCAAGGAAAATTCCATTGAAAATAAAAATGCACTTACATTTGCGGCTGCCGAGGCCTCAAGCTCATCAATTATATCCATTGTTCTATCCATTGTGTCACAATACTTTCTGATAATTGAATCACATTGCATGCCCGTTATATACGAAATCTCAAGGTCAAATTGTTATGTAAACAAAGCCCTCTGATTGCCTGAGAATGGGGGATCTAACTGTTACCATGGAAACTCACAACATTTGGCTTGAACAACAATAACAAATACTGTTTCCCCGGAAACTCATAACATCTGGCTTGAACAACAATAACAAATACTGTTTCCCGGAAACTCATAACATCTGGCTTGAACAACAACAAGAAGGAAGTGACAAAGTTCCTGTTTTTCCATTCTCACTGACAAAATCCATAAAACCGTCAAATAATCAACACACATAAACATCCATAAAAACAGACATAAATGTGACAAACTTCCTGTTTTTTCATTCTCACTGAGAAAGTCCATAAAACCATACAAAAATGTGACAAAATTCCTGTTTTTTCAAATTGTCACTGACAAAAACCATAAAACATCAAATAAATCGACCAATACACATAACCATCCATGAATTATGTAAAAAAAAAGTTGTAGGTGGCAGCAGGGGTGTTCTCGTCGGAGATATTATGGCATCTCTACTCTAGTCCTTTAAATTTCCAATCGAATGAGCCGTTTTTCGAAGTTTCTATGACAACAAATGACCTTCTCAAAATTTCTATCAGATGCATTTCGGGAAAATACGCGGTGTAATGGAGGGGGGGGGGGGGTATCCACCCTCCAATCACTCTGAATCTTAAAAACAGTACTAGAACTTGTGATTACCAATCCAATGAGCCCCCCTCCGAAGTTTATACGATCACCCTTTCTACATAAACCTTATATGCCCCCTGGACATAACTTACAACCCTTGCTCTGACGGCTGTGGGGGGGGGGGGTTATCATCCTCAAATACATAATAACCAGACCTTTCAACCATGTTGAACAAAATGCCGATCTCAAAATTTTGGTTAAATGTGATTTGGGAATTAATGGACGTGGGAAGGGGGGACTTGTTGCCCTCCGATCACTTTTAACTATTAAAGGGCACTAGTTCTTTCAATTGCAAATTGAATGATCCTTTTTTCGAAGTTTTTACGACAACAAATGGCCATTTCAAAATTTTTATCAGATTCTTTTCGGGAAAATACGAGGTGCTAGGGGGGATATCCTCCACTTACTCTGAACCTTAAAAAGGCCCTATAACTTTCGATTACGAATCCAACAAACCCCCTCCGAAGTCCATACGATCACCCTTTCTATATAAACTTTATATGCCCCCAGGGCATAACTTACAACCCATGCTCTGAGGACTATTGGGGGGGGGGGGAGTTGTTATCCTCAAAGACATGATTTCGGGATTTTTCAACTACGTTGAACAAAATGGCTATCTGAAAATTTTGATTGGATGTGTTTGGAGAAATGGTGGGCGTGGGAGGGGGGTTAGTTGCCCTCCAATCCCTTTCGACTATTAAAAAGGGCACTAACCCTTTCACTTTCAAATTGAATGAGCCTTTTTCAAAGTTTCTACAACAACTCTTTCGATACGAAGTGCCCTGGTTTAAAACAAACAACCAAAAAAAAACACATTGTGCCCACATGGCAGGGCCATTGCGCTGCCAATGAAAATAGTAGCGAAATTCTCACTCCCCTAAAGCCTAGATATAGCCCTAAGATAACTTTTAAGTTTACTGATCTTGTTGGTTTGTATTCTTTTTGTGCTTATTTCTGATCAAAAGTTGACAAAAAGCGTTGATAAACCAACAAAAACCTGGTGTTAAACTTGGAAAAATATCCATGCAAGGGAGAATGGGAAGCTGGGATTCAATTAAAACTGGAAGTGACTGTAAAAATCAATGAAAGCTTTCCTGATGAGAATGATATGGGACTAATGGGACTAATTGTAGTATTAAGTTGAGAAAGGAAATACAACAAGTTTACCGTAGGTCTATATTGAAGGATTAATTTTTCTTGGGAGGTATAGAATATGTCAAATCAGAAATTCCTAAAAAAACTTAAAACTAAGGAACAGGACTTTAGGCCACTAAGAAGGTAAGAACTGCTCAAAGAACTTTCAAAATAAAAACAAGGCGAAGATGAGAATTTTTCTCGGGATTTTAAATTGACTGAACAGATTACTTCTTAAAAAGATTGTTTTTTTTACTACTTTGACTGATCTTTAATAATCTAACTTTGAACTGATAGGAAGTTGATATATTCTAGGTTTTAATTATAAAGGCTTTAGCTTTGCTGCTCAATTTCATGATTTTATTTTAAGATTAAATGCATAATAATTAGATATATTATTGGTTAAACAAATTGATCCCTTTGCCAAGAATCCTTGCGGTTTAAAATTTACTGTATTTTGCTTCATTTTGCATGCAATGTAATTGCTCTTTTTATTTGAGAGTTTTTTCCTAAAAGCATCTAAAAATAAACTTATTCCTACGGAAAAAACATTCTGGAATATATTCCCTGTCACCAAACCACCTCTGATATTTTGGCGTTTGCCCCTCCCTGGAAAATTTCCTGCCGGTGCCCTTGAGCTTTGGTGCTCATATTCATGAAGTCTTCATCAGAGCTGTATCGTTTTTGGTCCCCAATAAAACATAATCCAAGCATGATCAATCATGGGCATCATGCAGTAGGTTTACATTAAAGGGCTAGGCACATGTAGCTGATTTCAGGAACCGATTTCAGCAAGGGTTTATTCCTCGTCGAGTGATTATAATTAATGATGCTAAGAGGCGGGGCTTAGTGAAGTTTTTCGGTGATTCATCATCATTAATTACGATTAATTTACGATAATCATTAAATACGATTAATTACATGCCTAAAGCTCTAAAGCTCTAGTACATTCCTTGTCTAGAACGTATTTAATGATGATTAATCACCGAAAAACGTCACTAAGGCCCGTCTCTTAGCATCATTAATTAGAATCACAACGTGGAATACACCCTTGCTGAAATCGGTTCCCGAAATCAGCTACGTGTACCTAACCCTTAATAGAAAAGAGCTTCCTGGAAGGGGTTTTTCCAAATTCTCTAACTCTCAGAATTACTTAAGGACAGGAGCAGAGGCATTGGGTTCCAATGGATTTCGGACTGGGGATGCTGATCGTAGGGTGGGGCATGAAAAAGTGACTCACACCTGTAAACCCTTTTTTTTAGGTTTAATGGTGATTGAAAGTTTTTAAATTATGACATTCTCACCCCCTTTTTTGAACATTCTGCTTACTTAATTTTAGACCATAAACAGTCAACCCTATGACTAGTGACTCCAAGTGCTAGGCACTAGAGAGGTTTACAAATATCTTTGCAGGGATAGTGTAATTTATCAAACAGTTCGCAGTAACAAACTATAAGCAATGAGCGACCCTGCACAATAGATACCAAAACTCTAAAAAACTGAATTTTGATAACAATTAGCATATCGAAAGAATTGGCTTTGTATGCTGATTCACAGTATATTCATTAAGTTTATTATTACCCATCAAAAGCTAAGAGCCTAAGAAAATGTGTATGATTTCCAAAAAAGGGGGAAACCCCCCAAAAGTCAATTGATCTTAATGAAAATAACACCATCAGTTGAACATATCAGAGAACCCTATTACAGATGTTACAAGCTCCAATCTACAAAAATGTGGAATTTGAAGTTTTTTTTTTACCAGAAGAAAGATCACAGAAGTAGGGAGCCAGGTATTACTCCCACGGGGCACAACTGCTGCCATCTATAATCGAGTCTAACGGTACCTAACCACATAGACAATGTATTGATCCACAAGAGGGGAACTAAATTTCTGAGAAATTGATTTGCATAATCGAGGGGAATTAATGATCCACGAAAGGGGAATCAATAAACAATAAGGATTCTTTGATTTTTAGGTCTGAGGGATAAATGGTCTTTAGTGACAGAGATAAATTAATATTCTATTTTTTAAATATGGCTTCTCGGGTCATTAGACTTAGCGATAAATTAATATTCTATCGAAGCCTTAATAGTGTAGCTAGGAACACCTTAGAGATGAAGAGATTAACGCGGGAATTTTTCATGGGAATTTCAAATGAGACAGTGCAGGGATGCCAAAACAAAGGAACAAGCAGAAATTACGCTTAGGGGATTATTTGGGCAAAACCGTTTGAGACATTTTAGAAGATGATTTAAGCGAAACAGTTTGAGACAGTTTAGAAGATGATTTTAGAAGATTTTTTAGAAGATGATTTGGGGTGAAACTCTGTGGTCGTTATAATACACAAGTACCATTTGAACAGTGTTGTAAGGTTCCCTACCCCAACCCTAAGGGCCCCCCTACCTCAACCCCAAAGGAGCCCCCGGGCCCCAAAGGCCCACTGGGCCCCAAAAGGCCCCCCTGGCCCAAAAAGGATCCCGGGCCCCACAAGGTCCCCCGGGCCCACAAAGGCCTTCCGGGCCCCCAAAGGCCCCCCGGTCCCCCAAAGGCCACCGCCCCCCTCCCCCCGGGCCCCCAAAGAGCACCCCTCCCTAGTTTAGAGTTTTAGTTAGATATTAACTTACAGTTTTAGTTAGAGTTAAAGTTTAATTTAGTTATAGTTAGGAGTTTGGAGTTTTAGCTTAGAGTCTTAGCTTAGAGTTTTAGTTAGAGTTGAAGTTTAGTTCAGTTATAGTTAAGAGTTTAGAGTTTTACCTTAGAGTCTTAGCTTAGAGTTTTAGGTAGGGTTCTAGTTTAGTTTAGTTATAGTTAAGAGTTTAGAATTTTAGCCTAGAGTCTTAGCTTAGAGTTTAGTTAGAGTTGAAGTTTAGTTTAGTTATAGTTAAGAGTTTGGAGTTTTAGCTTAAAGTCTTAGCTTAGAGTTTTAGTAAGAGTTGAAGTTTAGTTTAGTTATAGTTAAGAGTTTAGAGTTTTAGCTTAGAGTCTTAGCTTAGATTTTTAGTTAGAGTTATATCTTAGTTTGGTTTTAGTTAAGAGTTTAGAGTTTTACCTTAGAGTCTTAGCTTAGAGTTTTAGTTAGAGTTGAAGTTTAGTTTAGTTATAGTTAAGAGTTTAGAGTTTTAGCTTAGAGTCTTAGCTTAGAGTTTTAGTTAGAGTTCTAGTTTAGTTTAGTTTTAGTTTAGAGTTTTAGCTTAGATTCTTAGCTTAGAGTTTTAGTTAGAGTTGAAGTTTAGTTTAGTTATAGTTAAGAACTTAGAGTTGTAGCCTAGAGTCTTATCAGCTTAGAGTTTTAGTTAGAGTTCTAGTTTAGTTTAGTTTTAGTTAAGTGTTTAGAGTTTTAGCCTAGAGTCTTAGCTTAGAGTTTTAGTTAGATTTGAAGTTTGGTTTAGTTTTAATTTAGAGTTTTAGCTTAGAGTCTTAGCTTAGAGTTTTTCTTAGAGTTATAGTTTAGTTTAGTTTTAGTTAAGAATTTTAGTTTAGAGGTGTTGTTTATTTTTAGATAAAAGTTTTAGTTTAGAGTTTAGAGTTTTAGTTAGAGTTATAGTTTAGTTTAGTTTTAGTTTAGAGTCTAGTTTTATAATTTAGACTGTTAGCTTAGAATTTTAGTTAGAGATATAGTTAACTTAAGTTTTAGTTAAGAGTTTTAGTTTAGAGTTGTAGTTTAGTTCTAGTTTTAGTTAAGAGTTTTAGTTTAGAGTTTTAGTTTAGTTTAGTTTTAGTTAAGAGTTTTAGTTTAGAGTTGTTGTTTAGTTTTAGATATGAGTTTTAGTTTAGAGTTTTAGTTTGATATTAAATTGCAGTTTTAGTTGGAGTTATAGTCTAGTTTAGTTGTAGTTCAGAGTCTAGAGTTTCAAGTTAGACTCTCAACACTTAGAGTTTTAGTTAGAGTTATATTTTATTTTAGTTTTAGTTAAGTGTATTTGAACTTGTAGTTTAGTTTTAAATAAACGTTTTAGCTTAGAGTTTTAGACTAGAGTCATAGCTTAGAGTTTTTTCATTGCACTTTTTGTTTAAATTAGTTTTAGATAAGAGTTTTAGTTTAGAGTTTCAGTTTGGTATTACCTTACCGTTTTATTTAGAGTTATCGTAGTTAAGAGTTTTAGTTTAGAGTTTAGAGTTTTAGTTTAGAGTCTTAGCTTAGAGATTTAGTTAGAGTTATAGTTTAGTTTACTTTTAGTTAAGAGTTTTTGTTTAGAGTTTAGAGTCTTAGCTTAGAGTTTTAGTTAGAGTTTAGAGTTTTAGTTTAGAGTCTTAGCTTATAGTTTTAGTTCTATTTATAGTTTACTTTAGTTTTAGTTCAGAGTCCCAGCTTAGAGTTTTTTTGGAGTTATAGTTTAGTTTAGTTTAGATATTCGAGTTTTAGTTTTGAATCTTAGCTTAGACTCTTAGTTAGAGGTATAGTTTAGTTTATTTTTAATTCAGAGTTTTAGTTTAGAGTCTTAGCTTAGAGTTTTAGTTTGAGTTATAGTTTAGTTGAATTTCAGTTAAGAGTTTTAGTTTAGACTTCGGAATTTTAGTTAAGAGTTTAGAGTTTTAGTTAGAGTTATAGTTTAGTTTAATTTTTGTTAAGAGTTTTAGTTTAGAGTTGTAGTTTAGTTTTAATTAAGAGTTTCAGTTTAGATTTGTAGTTTAGTTAAGTTTTAGTTAAGAGTTTCAGTTTAGAGTTGTTGTTTAGTTTTTGATATGAGCTTTAGTTTAGAGTTTTAGTTTGATATTAGCTTATAGTTTTAGTTAGAGTTATAGTTTAGTTTAGTTGTAGTTCAGAGTTTTAGTTTAGTTTAGTCTTAGCTTAGGGTTTTAGTTAGAGTTATAGTTTAGTTTAATTTTAGTTAAGAGTTTTATTTTAGACTTCAGAGTTTTAGTTTAGAGTTTAGAGTTTTAGTTAGAGTTATAGTTTAGTTTAATTTTTGTTAAGAGTTTTAGTTTAGAGTTGTAGTTTAGTTTTAGTTAAGAGTTTTAGTTTAGAGTTCTAGTTTAGTTTGGTTTTAGTTAAGAGTTTTAGTTTAGAGTTGTTGTTTAGTTTTAGATATGAGCTTTAGTTTGGAGTTTTAGTTTAGAGTCTTAGCTTATAGTTTTAGTTCTATTTATAGTTTACTTTAGTTTTAGTTGAGAATTTAGAGTTTTAGTTTAGAGTCTTAGCTTAGAGTTTTTTTAGAGTTATAGTTTAGTTTAGTTTAGATATTGGAGTTTTAGTTTTGAGTCTTAGCTTAGAGTTTTAGTTAGATGTATAGTTTAGTTTAGTTTTAATTCAGAGTTTTAGTTAAGAGTCTTAGCTTAGAGTTTTAGTTAGAGTTATAGTTTAGTTTAATTTTAGTTAAGAGTTTTAGTTTAGACTTCAGAGTTTTAGTTTAGAGTTTAGAGTTTTAGTTAGAGTTATAGTTTAGTTTAATTTTTGTTAAGAGTTTTAGTTTAGAGTTGTAGTTTAGTTTTAGTTAAGAGTTTTAGTTTAGAGTTGTAGTTTAGTTTAGTTTTAGTTAAGAGTTTTTTGTTTAGAGTTGTTGTTAGTTTTAGATATGAGCTTTAGTTTAGAGTTTAAGTTTGATAATAGCTTATAGTTTTAGTTAGAGTTATAGTTTAGTTTAGTTGTAGTTCAGAGTCTAGAGTTTCAAGTTAGACTCTCAGCACTTAGAGTTTTAGTTAGAGTTATATTTTATTAGAGTTTTAGTTAAGTGTTTCTGGACTTGTAGTTTAGTTTTAGCTAAACGTTTTAGTTTAAAGTTTTATCCTAGAGCCATAGCTTAGAGTTATTCCATGCACTTTTAGTTTACTTTAGTTTTAGGTGAGAGTTTTAGTTTAAAGTTTCAGTTTGGTATTAGCTTACAGTTTTAGTTAGAGTTATAGTAGTTAAGAGTCTTAGTTTAGAGTTCAGAGTTTTAGTTTAGAGTCTTTGCTTAGAGTTTTGGTTAGAGTTATAGTTTAGTTTTGTTTTAATTCAGAGTTTTAGTTTAGAGTCATAGCTTAGAGTTTTAGTTAGAGTTACCGTTTAATTTAATTTAGGAAAGAATTTCAGTTTAGAGGTCTTGTTTAGTTTTAGGTAAGAGTTTTAGTTTAGAGTTTAGAGTTTTAGTTTGAGTTTTAGTTTATTTTTAGTTTAGACTCTAGAGTTTTAATTTAGAGTGTTAGCTTAGAGTTTTAGTTAGAGTTATAGTTTAATTTAGTTCCAGTTTAGAGTCTAGAGTTTTAATTTAGAGTGTTAGTTTAGAGTTTTAGTTAGAGTTATAGTTTACTTTAGTTTTAGTTAAGAGTTTTAGTTTAGAGTTGTAGTTTAGTTTTAGTTAAGAGTTTTAGTTTAGAGTTGTAGTTTAGTTTTAGTAAAGATTTTATGTTTAGAGTTATAGTTTAGTTTTAGTTAAGAGTTTTAGTTTAGAGTTTAGAGTTTTAGCATAGAGTCATAGCTTTGAGTTTTAGTTAGTGTTATAGTTTAGTTTAATTTTAGTTAAGAGTTTTAGTTTATACTTCAGAGTTTTAGTTTACAGTTTAGAGTTTTAGTTAAAGTTATAGTTTAGTTTAATTTTGGCTTAGAGTTTTAGTTAGAGTTATAGTAGTTCAGAGTTTTAGTTTAAACTTCAGAGTTTTAGTTTAGAGTTTAGAGTTTTAGTTAAAGTCATAGTTTAGTTTAATTTTGGTTAAGAATTTTAGTTTTGAGTTATAGTTTAGTTTAGTTGTAGTTCAGAGTCTAGAGTTACAAGTTAGACTCTCAGCACTTAGACTTTTGGTTAGAGTTATATTTTATTTTAGTTTTAGTTAAGTGTTTCTGGACTTGTAGTTTATTTTTAGCTAAACGTTTTAGTTTAGAGTTTTAGCCTAGAGTCATAGCTTAGAGTTTTTCATTGCACTTTTAGTTTAGTTTAGTTTTAGATATGAGTTTTAGTTTAGAGTTTCAGTTTGGTATTAGCTAACAGTTTTAGTGAGAATTATAGTGTTTAAGAGTTTTACTTTAGAGTTTAGAGTTTTAGTTAAGAGTCTTAACTTAGAGTTTTAGTTAGAGGTATAGTTTACTATAGCTCTAGTTAAGAGTTCTAGTTTAGGGTTTTAGCTTAGAGTTTAGAGTATTAGTTTAGAGTCTTAGCTTAGAGTTTTAGTTAGAGTTATAGTTTTAGTTTATTTTTAGTTAAGAGTTTTAGTTTAGAGTTTAGAGTTTTAGTTTAGCATCGTAGGTTTTTCCTCGTTTAAGTTAGGTTAGGTTATAATGAGCGTTCATGATAAAACCCTAAACTAGAACCCTAAACTAGAACTCTTAGCTAGAGCTATACTAAAACTATACCTCTAATTAAAACTCTAAGCTAAGACTCTTAACTAAAACTCTAAACTAAAACTCTTAAATACTATAACTCTAACTGAAACTGTAAGCTAATATCAGACTGAAACTCTAAACTAAAACTCATGTCTAAAACCAAACTAAACTAAAAGTGCAATGAAAAACTCTAAGCTATGTTTCTAGGCTAAAACTCTAAACTAAAACGTTTAGCTAAAACTAAACTACAAGTCCAAAAACACTTAACTAAAACTAAAATAAAATATAACGTTAACTAAAGGTCTAAGTGCTGAGAGTCTAACTTGAAACTCTAGACTCTAAACTACGACTAAACTAAACTATAACTCTAAACTAAAATTCTTAACCAAAATTAAACTAAACTATAACTTTAACTAAAACTATAAACTCTAAACCAAAACTCTGAAGTCTAAAGTAGAACTCTGAGGTATAAAAAAACTAAACTAAAATACTAACTAAAACTCTAAGCCAAAATTAAACTAAACTATAACTTTAACTAAAACTCTAAGCCAAAATTAAACTAAACGATAACTTTAACTAAAACTCTAAACTCTAAACTAAAACTCTGAAGTCTAAACTAAAACTCTTAACTAAAATTAAACTAAACTATATCTCTAACTAAAACTCTAAGCTAAGACTCTAAGCTAAAACTCTAAACTCTAAACTAAATTTCTTAACTACAGCTAAACTACAACTCTAAACTAAAACTCTTTACTAAAACTAAACTACAACTCTAAACTAAAACTCTTAACTAAAACTAAAGTAAACTATAACTCTAACTAAAACTCTAAACTAACACTCTAAATTAAAACTCTAGACTCTAAACTGGAACTAAACTAAACTATATCTCTAACTAAAACTCTAAACTCTAAACTAAAACTCTTATCTAAAACTAAACAACACCTCTAAACTAAAATTCTTAACTAAAACTAAACTAAACTATAACTCTAACTAAAACTCTAAGCTAAGACTCTTAACTAAAACTCTAAACTCTAAACTAGAACTCTTAACTAGAGCTATACTAAACTATACCTCTAACTAAAACTCTAAGCTAAGACTCTTAACTAAAACTCTAAACTCTAAACTAAAACCCTTAACCACTATAACTCTAACTAAAACTGTAAGCTAATACCAAACTGAAACTCTAAACTAAAACTCATATCTAAAACTAAATAACAACTCTAAACTAAAACTCTTAACTAAAACTAAACTATAAGTCTAAACTAAAACTTTTAACTAAAACTAAAGTAAACTATAACTCTAACTAAAACTCTAAACTAACACTCTAAATTAAAACTCTAGACTCTAAACTGGAACTTAACTAAACTATAACTCTAACTAAAACTCTAAACTCTAAACTAAAACTTTTATCTAAAACTAAACAACACCTCTAAACTAAAATTCTTAACTAAAACTAAACTAAACTATAACTCTAACTAAAACTCTAAGCTAAGACTCTAAACTAAAACTCTGAATTAAAACTAGACTAAACTATAACTCTAACTAAAACTCTAAGCTAAGACTCTAAATTAAAACTCTAAACTCTAAACTAAAACTCTTAACTACTATAACTCTAACTAAAAGTGTAAGCTAATACCAAACTGAAACTCTAAACTAAAACTCATGTCTAAAACTAAACTAAACTAAAAGTGCAATGAAAAACTCTAAGCTATGACTCTAGGCTAAAACTCTAAACTAAAACGTTTAGCTAAAACTAAACTACAAGTTCAAAAACACTTAACTAAAACTAAAGTAAAATATTACTCTAACTAAAACTCTAAGTGCTGAGAGTCTAACTTGAAACTCTAGACTCTGAACTACAACTAAACTAAACTATGACTCTAAACTAAAATTTTTAACCAAAATTAAACTAAACTATAACTTTCACTAGAACTTTAAACTCTAAACTAAACCTCTAAAGTCTAAACTAAAACTCTTAACTAAAATTAAACTAAACTATAACTCTAACTAAAACTCTAAGCTAAGACTCTAAGCTAAAACTCTAAACTCTAAACTGAAACTCTTAACTAAAACTGAACTATAACTCTAAACTAAAACTCTTTACTAAAACTAAACTACAAATCTAAACTAAAACTCTTAACTAAAACTAAACTATAAGTCTAAACCAAAACTCTTAACTAAAACTAAAGTAAACTATAACTCTAACTAAAACTCTAAACTAACACTCTAAATTAAAACTCTAGACTCTAAACTGGAACTAAACTAAACTATAACTCTAACTTAAACACTAAACCCTAAACTAAATCTCTTATCTAAAACTAAACATCACCTCTAAACTAAAATTCTTAACTAAAACTAAACTAAACTATAACTCTAACTAAAACTCTAAGCTAAGACTCTAAACTAAAACTCTGAATTAAAACTAGACTAAACTATAACTCTAACTAAAATTCTAAGCTAAGACTCAAAAACTAAAACTCCAATATCTAAACTAAAACTCTTAACTAAAAGTAAACTAAAACTATAAACTCTAAGCTAAAACTCTTAAGTAAAACTAAATTAGAGATCTAAACTAATGCTCCTAACTAAAACTAAACTAAACTATAACTCAAAACTAAAACTAAAGTAAACTATAACTCTAACTAAAACTCTAAGCTAACACTCTAAACCAAAACTCTAGACTCTAAACTAAAACTAAACTAAAACTCAAACTAAAACTCTAAACTAAATCTCTTATCTAAAACTAAACATCACCTCTAAACTAAAATTCTTAACTAAAACTAAATTAAACTATAACTCTAACTAAAACTCTAAGCTAAGACTCAAAACTAAAACTCTGAACTAAAACTAAACTAAACTATGACTATAACTAAAACTCTAAGCAAAGACTCTAAACTAAAACTCTAAACTCTAAACTAAAACTCTTAACTACTATAACTCTAACTAAAACTGTGAGCTAATACTAAACTGAAACTTTAAACTAAAACTCTTATCTAAAACTAAACTAAACTAAAAGTGTATGAAAAAACTCTAAGCTATGGCTCTAGGCTAAAACTTTAAAATAAAACGTTTAGCTAAAACTAAACTACAAGTTCAGAAACACTTAACTAAAACTAAAATAAAATATAACTCTAACTAAAACTCTAAATGCTGAGAGTCTAACTTGAAACTCTAAACTCTGAACTACAACTAAACTAAACTATAACTCTAACTAAAACTGTAAGCTAATATCAAACTAAAACTCTAAACTAAAACTCATATCTAAAACTAAACAACAACTCTAAACTAAAACTCTTAACTAAAACTAAACTAAACTACAACTCTAAACTAAAACTCTTAACTAAAACTAAACTACAACTCTAAACTAAAACTCTTAACAAAAATTAAACTAAACTATAACTCTAACTAAAACTCTAAACTAAAACTCTGAAGTCTAAACTAAAACTCTTAACTAAAATTAAACTAAACTATAACTCTAACTAAAACTCTAAACTAACACTCTAAATTAAAAACTCTAAACTCTAAACTGGAACTAAACTAAACTATAACTCTAACTAAAACTCTAAGCTAAGACTCCAAACTAAAACTCTGAATTAAAACTAAAATAAACTATACCTCTAACTAAAACTCTAAGCTAAGACTCAAAACTAAAACTCCAATATCTAAACTAAACTAAACTATAACTCTAACAAAAAAAAACTCTAAGCTAAGACTCTAAGCTAAAACTCTAAATTCTCAACTAAAACTACAATAAACTATAAATGGAACTAAAACTATAAGCTAAGACTCAAAACTAAAACTCTAAACTCTAACTAAAACTCTAAGCTAAGACTCTAAACGAAAACTCTAAACTCTAAACTAAACCTCTTATCTAAAACTAAACTAAACTAAAAGTGTAATGAAAAACCTCTAAGCTATGACTCTAGTCTAAAACTCTAAGCTAAAACGTTTAGTTAAAACTAAACTACAAGTTCAAAAACACTTAACTAAAACTAAAATAAAATATAACTCTAAATAAAACTCTAAGTGTTGAAAGTCTAACTTGAAACTCTAGACTCTGAACTACAGCTAAACTAAACTATAACTCTAACTAAAACTGTAGGCTAATATCAAAATAAAACTCTAAACTAAAACTCATATCTAAAACTAAACAACAACTCTAAACTAAAACTCTTAACTAAAACTAAACAACAGCTCTAAACTAAAACTCTTAATTAAAACTAAAACTAAATTACAACTCTAAACTAAAAGTCTTAACTAAAACTAAACTATAAGTCTAAACTAAAACTCTTAACTAAAACTAAACTATAAGTCTAAACTAAAACTCTTAACTAAAACTAAAGTAATCTATAACTCTAACTAAAACTCTAAGCTAACACTCTAAATTAAAACTCTAGACTTTAAACTAAAACTAAGCTATAACTCCAACTAAAACTCTAAATTCTAAACTAAAACTCTTATCTAAAAAAACAACACCTCTAAACTAAAATTCTTAACTAAAACTAAACTAAACTATAACTCTAAGAAAAACTCTAAGCTAAGACTCTAAACTAAAACTCTAAATTAAAACTAAACTAAACTTCAACTCTAACTAAAACTCTAAGCTAAGACTCTAAGCTAAAACTCTAAACTCTTAACTAAAACTAAACTAAACTAGAACCCTAACTAAAACTCTAAGCTAAGACTATAAGCTAAATCTCTAAACTCTTAACTATAACTTAACTAAACTTCAACTATAACTAAAACTTTAAGCTAAGACTCTAAGGTAAAACTCTAAACTCTTAACTAAAACCAAACTAAGATATAACTCTAACTAAAACTCTAAGCTAAGACTCTAAGCTAAAACTCTAAACTCTTAACTAAAACTAAACTAAACTTCAACTCTAACTAAAACTCTAAGCTAAGACTCTAAGCTAAAACTCCAAACTTTTAACTATAACTAAACTAAACTTAAGCTCTAACTAAACTCTAAGCTAAGACTCTAGGCTAAAACTCTAAACTCTTAACTATAAATAAACTAAACTTCAACTCTAACTAAAACTCTAAGCTAAGACTCTAAGCTAAAACTCTAAACTAAAACTAAACTAAACTAGAATTCTAACTAAAACTCTAAGCTAAGACTATAAGCTAAATCTCTAAACTCTTAACTATAACTAAACTAAACTTCAACTCTAACTAAAACTTTAAGCTAAGACTCTTAGGTAAATCTCTAAACTCTTAACTAAAACTAAACTAAACTAGAACTCTAACTAAAACTCCAAGCTAAGACTCCAGGCTAAAACTCTAAACTCTTAACTAAAACTAAACTAAACTTCAACTCTAACTAAAACTCTAAGCTAAGGCTCTAGACTACAACTCTAAACTCTTAACGATAACTAAACTAAATTTCAACTCTAACTAAAACTCTAATTTAAGACTCTAAGCTAAAACTCTAAACTAAAACTAAACTAAACTAGAACCCTATCTAAAGCTCTAAGCTAAGACTCTAAGCTAAAACTCTAAACTCTTAACTATAAATAAACTAAACTTCAACTCTAACTAAAACTCTAAGCTAAGACTCTAAGCTAAAACTCCAAACTCTTAACTAAAACTATACTAAACTTCAACTCTAAGCTAAAACTCTAAGCTAAGACTCTAGGCTACAACTCTAGACTCTTAACTATAACTAAACTAAACTTCAACTCTAACTAAAACTCTAAGCTAAGACTCTAAGTTAAAACTCTAAACTAAAACTAAACTAAACTAGAATCCTAACTAAAACTCTAAGCTAAGACTCTAAGCTAAAACTCTAAACTCTTAACTATAACTAAACTAAACTTCAACTCTAACTAGAACTCTAAGCTAAGACTCTAAGCTAAAACTCCAAACTTTTAACTATAACTAAACTAAACTTCAGCTCTAAGCTAAAACTCTAAGCTAAGACTCTAGGCTAAAACTCTAAACTCTTAACTATAAATAAACTAAACTTCAACTCTAACTAAAACTCTAAGCTAAGACTCTAAGCTAAAACTCTAAACTAAAACTAAACCAAACTAGAATTCTAACTAAAACTCTAAGCTAAGACTCTAACCTAAAACTCTAAACTCTTAACTATAACTAAACTAAACTTCAACTCTAACTAAAACTTTAAGCTAAGACTGTTAGGTAAAACTCTAAACTCTTAACTAAAACTAAACTGAACTAGAACTCTAACTAAAACTCCAAGCTAAGACTCTAGGCTAAAACTCTAAACTCTTAACTAAAACTAAACTAAACTTCAACTCTAACTAAAACTCTAAGCTAAGACTCTAGACTACAACTCTAAACTCTTAACGATAACTAAACTAAACTTCAACTCTAACTAAAACTCTAAGCTAAGACTCTAAGCTAAAACTCTAAACTAAAACTAAACTAAACTAGAACCCTAACTAAAACTCTAAGCTAAGACTCTAAGCTAAAACTCTAAACTCTTAACTATAACTAAACTAAACTTCAACTCTAACTAAAACTCTAAGCTAAGACTCTAAGCTAAAACTCCAAACTCTTAACTAAAACTATACTAAACTTCAACTCTAAGCTAAAACTCTAAGCTAAGACTCTAGGCTACAACTCTAGACTCTTAACTATAACTAAACTAAACTTCAACTCTAACTAAAACTCTAAGCTAAGACTCTAAGTTAAAACTCTAAACTAAAACTAAACTAAACTAGAACCCTAACTAAAACTCTAAGCTAAGACTCTTAGCTAAAACTCAAAACTCTTAACTATAACTAAACTAAACTATAACTCTAACTAAAACTGTAAGCTAATATCAAACTAAAACTCTAAACTAGGGAGGGGGGCTCTTTGGGGGCCCAGGGGGAGGGGGGCCAGGGCCGTTTGGGGGCCCAGGGGCCTTTGGGGGGCCGGGAGGCCTTTGGGAGCCCGTGGGGCCTTGGGGCTCGGGGGCCTTTGGGGGTCCGGGGGGCCTTTGGGGGCCCGGTGGGCCTTTGGGGTTGGGGTAGAGGGCCCTTTGGGGCTGGGGTAGGGGACCTTACAACACTGTTCAAATGGAACTTGTGTGTTATAACGACCACAGAGTTTCACCCTCAATCATCTTCTAAATCATCTTCTAAAATCATCTTCTAAAATGTCTCAAACTGTTTCGCCTAAATCATCTTCTAAAATGTCTCAAACGGTTTCGCCCAAATAATCCCCTAAAATGTCTCAAACGGTTTCGCCCAAATAATCCCCTAAACGTAATTTCTGCGTGTTCCTTTGTTTTGGCATCCCTGCGCTGTCAGATTTGAAATTCCCTTAAAAAAATTCCCGCGTTAATCTCTTCATCTCTAAGGTGTTCCTAGCTACAATATTAAGGTTTGGATAGAATATTAATTTATCGCTAAGTCTAATGACCTGAGAAGCCATATTTAAAAAATAGAATATTAATTTATCTCTGTCACTAAAGACCATTTATCCCTCAGACCAAAAGATCAAAGAAGCCATATTTTTTCTTAATCCCCCTTTCGTGGATCAATAATTCCCCTAGATTATGCAAATCAATTTCTCAGAAATTTAGTTCCCCTCTTGTGGATCAACACATTGTCTATGTGGTTAGGTACCGTTAGACTCGATTATAGATGGCAGCAGTTGTGCCCCATGGGAGTAATACTTGGCTCCCTACTCACAGATGGACGTTAATTTGTCCTCGCTCCCGGGACTATCGTCTTGAACCTATGGTCCTATAAATTCAGGAGAGGCTTGATTTGAACAGCAATCAAAAGTTCTAGTGACTTTATAAGTTACCCAAAAAATTGGAGGGCAAATAGCCCCACTCCCATACCCCTTCTTTTCCCAAACGCATCCGACCAAATTTTGAGATGGCCAACTTATTCAGAAAAGTTGAAAGGTTCATTAGTAATGCCTTTGAAGATCCCCCATAGCCCCAGGGGAAAGAGATGTAAGTTGCACAATTTACTCAATGTTCACATTTAGCATTAGTTGTTGGGAAATTCACAGAAATTTTTAAGGAGGGTGGGGAGGCAGGGAGTTTTCAAGGGGGGAAATTTATCTTGGGTGATTTTTAGGCAGAGAGGAAAGTTCCTGGAGGAAGTTTCTAGAGGAAATTTTAAACGGGAGAGGGGGTAAAAAGGGTTTCTGGGCATGATTCGAAAAAAGTCAGAAACTAAATAAAAATAGCTTTTTTTCAACTTAAAATAATGAACAAAATTAAAACTTGGAATGAACAGAATTTATTCTGTAGAGGGGCTACCCCTTCGTCAACCCTTACCCTTTTCGCTAAAGTTAAACTTTTTGTCGCAATTCTTTATGGACTGCTCTAAAAATAAAGTTAGACTATTCCTAGATGATTGAAGCTTCTAATTATTTTCTAATTTAAGCTTATGTTCTTGTAGGTAGAAACTAAAGATGCTCTTCTGCATGCCATTTCAGAAGAATATGTTGAAGCCGTTGAGCTGCTGCTTGACTACGAGGACATGATTCACAAGTCTGGGGAACCTTACGTAAGTTTATTGTTCTCCTTCTTCTTCCTCTAAACTTTGGCGTAAAATCACTGGCGTAAAACATTGTTT
>JAPEVW010000027.1:0-75000 GCA_027921565.1 Artemia sinica | reverse complement strand
GATTTCACTTCTAATCCTCTCCCTATTTTTGGTCAGAATTATTCTCTAGATTGGCTAGTGAACTCCAATATTTTCATACCTCGTTTTATTAATTTTTTTTAAGAGCTTTCACTTTTTCCAAAACGTGGTATATCGCTTTTTCCTACTCGTAGAGTCTCTTAGAGTATTAAATAAAAAAAACACATTTTTTTTTTCACTCAAAGTAAGGAGCGACATTAAAACTTAAAACGAACAGAAATTATTCCGAATATAATAAGGGCTTTCCCTCCTCAACGCATCACTCTTTACGCTAAAGTTTGACTCTTTGTCACAACTCTACTTTTTAAAACAATAAAAACTTTAGCGTAAAGAGTGATGCGTTGAGGAGGGAAAGCCCCTATTATATTCGGAATAATTTCTGTTCGTTTTAAGTTTTAATGTCGATAAAAAAAATAAAGATGTAATAAATTAATAAAAAATTAATAAAGATGTAATAAAAAAATAAAGCTTTAATGTCACTAATAAAAATGTAAGACAGTTAGCGTAAAGAGCAAGGCGTTGAGGAGGGGAGAACCCCTTTCATATACAGAATAATTTCTGTTCGTTTTAAGTTTTAATGTCACTCCTTTCTTTCAGTTGAAAAAAAACTTGTTTTTTTTACTTAACTTCTGAACGTTTTTCAGCTAATGCAGGTTCGAATTTGGCTCACCGTACATGAAAAATTAAAAAAAAATTGCATATTAATTTTTACAGTTTTATTCCGTATATGAAGGGTTGACTTCTCCCCAATACTTTGCTCTTTATGCTAAATCTGTTAGCACTTAAAAAAAACTTCTTATTCTAATTAAACGACCCCTGTGTTTCAGTAGACGCTCTTAAAAATTGAGACAAAACAGTCAAACTTTAGCGTAAGGAGCAATGTATTGAGGACGAAACAACCCTTCACCTCTGGAATAATTTCTGTTCGTTTTTCAAATAACACCGGTAAATCTGGCTTGCCCTCTATGAAATGTACCCCTCCCCCTCACGGAAAACCCCTCCGCTGAAATTTCATCGAACGTAAAGTGCACCCTCCTCGTCAAATTCGCTTGAGACAGTTATATCCTCGCTAAGAATCCCCCTCCTTGTAAAATTGCTTGTGGACGATTCAGCCTGAAAAATTCTCCTTAGCATTTTATCATTTGAATAATACTTTAATCTCTCATCGGTTTCTCGATCACTCCAGAAATGCCCCCTTTCGTGGAAATTATTTCTCATAAATTAAAAAACGTGAAAAAAAGCCCTTGGATAATTCTCCTGGAACATTTCCACATGAAAAATTTGGCAAAGAGAATGTAAGACAATTAAAACAAATTTCGCATAGTAATTCTGTCAAATCCCCTTAGCGGAACATTTCCCCTGGAATATTCGCCCCTCAGAAATTTCTCTCCCCAAGGAAGAGTATCACTATAGAAATCCACCCCAAGCAAAGCCCCCCCTCGCACAAAGAAAATGTCTGTACACTTCCCAATAACAAATACTATACGTAAGCAATGGGCGAATTTCATTACTTACTGGCCTCTCCCCACGGACTGTGGGGGGTCATTTTAAACCTAAAGAAAAAATTATTTGATGTTTCAACTATGCTGAACAAAATAGTTATCTCAAAATTTGAACAGGTAATTTTGGGGGAAAAGTAGGCCTGGGAGGGGGCCCAGTTGCCCTCCAATCTTTTTAGTCACTTAAAAAGGGCACTAGAACTTTTAATTGTAGTTCAAATGCACCTCTCGCAATCTTCTAGAACCATTATTTTGATATAACCACCCCTAAAAAAAGAAAAATAAATAAGAAAGAAATAAATAAAAAAACACGCATCCGTGATCTGTCTTCTGGCAAAAATAGCAAAATTCCACATTTTGGCAGATAGAAGCTTGAAACTTCTCTACAGTGGGGTTCTTTGGTACGCTCAATCTGATGGTGTAATTTTTATTAAGATTCCTTTAATTTTAGGGGTGTCTCCCTATTTCAAAAATCAGGCAAATTTTTCTCAGGCTCGTAAGTTTTGATGGGTAACACTAAACTTGATGGATTTTATATATTTGGAATTGGCATAATAAGCTGATTCTTTTGGTGTATCTATTAGTATTAAAAGTCCGTTTTTTAGAGTTTCGGTTACTATTGAGCCGAGTCGCTCCTTAATTACAGTTGGTTACCACAAACTGTTTGATAGGCCGTAAACTATCTGAATTGTTTTGCTGCATCTTTGTCCAAACATTTGACCGTTAGTAGCAGCGAAAGAAAAGTAGGCTATCTTTCAGTTTTCCCGTTTTTGTAGAAATGGCTTTATTTTATAGAATGTTAGTTTCCCCAAAATTTCATTGTAGCATCTTTTTCAACCAATAATTTTGAAAAAGTAAGTGCAAAAACTTTTTAAATAAATTCAAAAAAACAAGTTTTTGCAAATGAAAGTAAAAAGCAACATTAAAATTCAAAACGAACAGAAATTATCCCTATGTGAAGGGGTTTCCCCTCCTCAATACCTTGCATTTCAAGCTAAAGTTTTTACACCTTTAAATCAGATTCTTATTCTAATAAAACGGCCCTTGTGTTTCAGGAGTTGTTCTTAAAAAGACTGAACAAACAGTCAAACTTTAACGTAAAGAGCAATGTATTGAGGAGGGGGGCAACCTCTTCATATTCGAAATAATTTCTGCTCGTTTTGAGTTTTAATGTTGCTTCTTACTTTCAGTTGAAAATAATTATTTAGTTTTTGATCGTTTTTCAAATCATGACGGTAAATCCCACCCATGGAAAACTCTTCCGTGGAATGTTCCTGCCAAGTAAAACACAGCCCCTCGTAAAATAACCTCCGGAAAGTTCCATCCTCGCTGAAAATCCCCCGCCCGTAAAATTCCTTGCTGACGATTGAGCGTGAAAAATTCTCTTTAGCATACTTTCATTTGAAAAGCCTTTAATTTCTAATTGTTTTCCGATCACTCCGGAAATCTTTCTTCCGTGGAAATTTGCTCCTGAAAATCCGAACCCGCTGAAAATTTCCCCCGGACAATTAACCCGGAGCACCTCCACATGCAAAATTGAGTCGGCAAAGAGAAAGAGAGACATTAAAACATTTTTCACAGTATTTCTGTCAAGTCCCCCCACCCCCCCTGGTGTAAAATTTCCCATGGAAAGTTCACATCCGGAAATTTCACTCCCCACAAAAAATTATCGCCTTGGAAACCCACACCAAGCACAAAATCCCCCTCCTGAAAAATATCACCATATTTCCTAATAAGAACTTCCTAATACGCCAACAATAGGCAAATTTCATAACTTACAGCCCTTATCCCTCGGTTTCAACTATATTCAACAAAACGGTTATCTCAAAATTTTGATCGGACGACTTTGAGGAAAAAAGGGCTTGGGAGGGGCTAGTTGCCTTTTAATCCGTTCGAATGCACCCTCTCCCGATCTTCTAGAGCACCCCTCGGATAAAAAAAAAAAAAACAATCAAATACCATGCGTGATTGCTCTTCTGGCAAAAGATGCAAAAATTCCATATTTTTAAAATCAGAGCTTGAAACGTCTACAGTAGGGGTTTCTGATACGCTGAATCTGATGGTGTAATTTTCATTCGGATTTCTTAATTCTTAGGGGATGTTCCCCCCATTTTCAAAATCTGGCAAATTTTCTCTGGTCCTTGGTTTTTGATGGGTAACACTAAACTTTATGAATAGTATATATTTGGAATCAGCATAATAAGTCAATTCTTTTGATGTATCTATTGATATTAAAATTCCGTTTTTACAGTTTCGGTTACTATTGAGCCGAGTTAGTCCTTACTTGTAGTTCGTTACCAGGAACTGTTTGATATTATCTTATCTCCTAAATTTTGAGACGTTAATAGTTCCCTTGTCTCTCTATTTAAGTTTCTACCCATTATCTTTATCGTATACCTAACATTGTCAATAAACCAACATAGCACTAACATAGCAATCAACACAGAATAAGTGAAGAATAGGATGATGAGTTTGGGAACCAAGATTAGAATGTTGGAAGCTACAATGATGACTGTAGTCAAGTATAGCTCTGAAGCGGGGGAACTGCAAAAGACAGAGGAGAACTTGTTCTCCTCTTCCAGAGGATGTATCTACGAAAGGTTTTTGATACCCGTTTGACTAATCGTATAACAAACAGCAAGCTGTACAAAAAAGCTGTCCAATACTGGCCTCCCCAAGGCCATTCAGCGTGTCCCCAGGTGGCGATAGGGGAACGCTCTACAGATATGTAGGGTACCTCCATAGGAGGCACGGACCAAGGGGGGACCTTGTCCCTGGGGGTCCATAATAGAATCTGGGGCACCCTTGCCCGGGGTCATAAATACAGGCGGAGGAGGAAGAAGGCCCCTCAAATGTACACTCAAAAGGGCCCACTGGTTTGTCCACAAGTTCCATGAGTTGCAAACCTTCTCCCAGCAATGGGTTAAATTGCATGGTGATGCAGAACACCATCGCGGGAGGATCCTCTATAGGAGGACAACTGTGGCAGGGCGTAAGATCCAGATCTATGGACAACGGCCTCTGCGAAGGGCTGCCTTGACCTTTTTGGGGTACCTGCATTACTGGGGACCTTGCGGTCAACTCTATTCCCACTTAGATAATTTCGGAGACCACACTGCCTTTCCATGACGATAAATAAAAGTTCAAATAGGGATAAAATCCTTTTAATAGACAGTGTTTTTTATAACAGTGATAGAAATTCACAAAAATACCAGATATTTCGGTCACATATACAGTGACCGTCATCAGTAGTAAAACAGTTTTACTACTGATGACGGTCACTGTATATGTGACCGAAATATCTGGTATTTTTGTGAATTTCTATCACTGTTATAAAAAAACACTGTCTATTAAAAGGATTTTATCCCTATTTGAACTTTTATTTATCGCTATTCCCACTTGAGGAGTGGCGCCCCTCGAGGAAATTATAGCCTAGTAAACGACACAGCATTCGCACGGGATTCTGACTAATGGACAATTCTTCTGGGATTGGTATGTTTTGATGGGCGTCTTTGGGCTGAAAAACCTCTTCCTAGCTAATTTATCTATTACGGGTTGCCTCCCCGTAGTAGCATAATATTTGTAGGCATGAATATATAATGAGTCGGAGGTAATAGGCTTGAGACTGTCTGTGCAGGATTTCGACTCTTGTTGATAGAAGAGCATCGCCAAGTCCTGAAAACCATGTTGTGACCAAGATGGGCCCAGGATTGCACAAAGCCTCCATTCATGGAGGTCCCAGGGACTTCTTGCTGTCCGGTTCTAAGCCGGCTTAAGCACTTCGGTGTAGGCTTGAGAAGATATGTGATCCCCGTCCTGCACTGGTATCCGGGATCATTGCTTTTCCTGAGGCGAAAAAAATTTCAATGATTTAAAGAACATGAAAATTGGAACTTGGAATGTTACGACATTAAAAAATGACTATCGTATCGACATTTTGACTGCCGAATTCAGACGATTCGAACTGGATTTATTAGGAGTTTCAGAAACTCATATCCCAGGGGTAGGAAGCATGAAATTTGGTGATATAGAATTTGTTTACTCAGGCAGGAAGGATGGGGTACATAGACAGGGAGTAGGGCTCATGATGAATAAGGAAGCTGCTAAGTCTTGTTTAGGCTGGGAAGGTATTAATAATAGAATACTAATTGCTCATTTTATGACTAGAAAGTTCAGGGTATCAGTTATAGTAGTATACGCCCCTGTAGAACCGACTGATGGAGATACTAGTGACTCAGATGAATTTTACTTACAGTTACAGGAGCAAATAGACAAGGTCCCAGGTAGAAATATGGTGTTATTACTGGGAGATTTTAACGCCCAGGTTGGTAGAAATAAGGATAGATGGTATCCCAGCTTAGGTAAATTTGGTGTAGGAAAAGAAAACAGTAATGGATACAGACTTTTGCAATTTTGTAGGTATAACAATCGAGTTATAACCAATACGGTGTTTGGTCATAAAATGGCTCATAAGCTAACATGGTATTCACGTGATGGTAAGACAGCAAACCTTATTGATTATGTTATAGTAAACCGAAGACTGGCAGGATCAATACAAGATACTATGGTATATAGGAGTGCTGTTATTGATGTTAAAAGTAAAGATCACCATCTAGTTGTGTCAAGGGTTAATTTAAAGCTGAAATATCGGAAGGGTAATTACCTCCCGGGAAGTTATGATGTTAGTAGACTCCAGGATGAGAATTTGAGAGAAACTTTCCAGGAACAGTTGAATACTAAACTTCAGAGTTTAAAATTTGATAATGTGGAAGATGGTTGGAATAATTTTAGAAAAATAATTTGTGAAGTTGCTGAAGGTGTATTAGGGAAGAAAGCTAGAACTGCAGCTAAGAATATTAGTGAAAACGCTTTATGTTTAATAGAAAGGAGAAAGGACTTGTACAAGAATTATCTGAGTGATAGATCGCATGAAAACAAAAGAAATGTAAAGAAAGTGGAGAAAGCATTGAAATATGAACTAAGGAGGTGTGAAGTAGAGGCCATGGATAAAATTGCCGAGGATTTAGAAGATGCAGCTAGACGGCATAATAGTAAAATATTGTACTGGCACGTTAACAAATTGAGAGGTAGTAGTCAATCCGGACTTGTCCCAGTTAAAGATAGGAATGGGGTGGCAATTAGCGATAAGGAAAAAGCTAAAGCGAGATGGGCCGAACATTTTGAGAACTTGCTTAACCGAGATAGAGTTGCAGGAAAAAATATAGAGGAAAATGAAAAAGTTTGTGATACCTTGGATGTGAAGGAAGATTTGTTTTGTGAGGAGGAATTAGCAACAGTACTAAAAGGATTAAAGAATAATAAGGCTCCAGGTGCTGATAGGGTAGTAAATGAGTTTCTTAAGTATGGTGGCTCTGAGGTTAGAAATAAGTTATTGAAGATTATGAATATGATTTTTGAAAAAGGGGAAGTACCTAACGATTTTAGGAAAACCTTAATTAAGCCACTTTATAAGAAAGGTGATAAAAGTGAGTGTGGTAATTATCGAGGCATTAGTCTGGTCTCTGTAGGTAGCAAATTGCTTAGTAATATGATACTTTTTAGACTGAGAGATGCTGTAGACAAAGTTTTAAGAGAAGAGCAGTGCGGTTTTAGAAAAGGTAGAGGATGTGTTGACCAAATTTTCACTCTTAGGTTAATAATTGAGAAGTGCCTAAGTTTTCAAACACCTTTGGTCCTCAGTTTTATAGATTATGAGCAAGCGTTCGATTCTGTTGATAGAAGAGCTTTAGTAAAGGTTTTATCCTTGTATGGTATACCAGACAAATACAT
Source organism: Artemia sinica (assembly GCA_027921565.1). Classification (NCBI taxonomy): domain Eukaryota; kingdom Metazoa; phylum Arthropoda; class Branchiopoda; order Anostraca; family Artemiidae; genus Artemia; species Artemia sinica. The sequence goes on along the minus strand of JAPEVW010000027.1, from coordinate 67,693 downwards.
TAAAGTGATTAGTGCTATGTACGAGAATAACACTGCTGCGGTTAAGGTAGGAAATGAGGTTAGCAGCTGGTTTTGTATTAAATCAGGAGTTAAGCAGGGTTGTGTTCTATCCCCCTTTATATGGATTATTTTGATGGACTTTGTTTTAAGGAGCACAGGAAAGGCAATGGGAGACCACGGAATCAAATGGGGAGGAAAAAGTCTCCTAGACTTGGATTATGCTGATGATTTAAGCATCCTAGATGAAAGTGTGAGCAAAATGAATGAAGTTTTAGAGGTTTTGCGAGTTCAGGGTGCTAGTATTGGTTTGAAAATTAATGTTAGGAAGACTAAGTCACTAAGGCTAGGAATAAGTGAAGATGAAAAGGTGACGTTGGGTAATGAAAAGATTGATCAGGTGGGCAGCTTCACTTACCTTGGTAGTATTATTAGTAAAGATGGTGGGAGCAGTGAAGATGTTAAAAATAGAATAGCCAAGGCTCAGGGTGTTTTTTCACAGTTAAAAAAAGTCTGGAAGAATAGGAAGATAAGTCTGCAAACCAAGATTAGAATCTTAGAAGCTACAGTGATGACAGTGGTCAAATATGGCTCTGAAGCATGGACGCTCCGAAAAGCGGATGAAGATTTGCTAGATGTTTTCCAGAGAAATTGCTTAAGGATTGTTCTGGGTACCCGGCTGACTGACCGTATTTCAAACAATAGGCTATACGAAAAATGTGGTTCAATACCGCTTTCTAGGTTTATAATGAAAGAAAGGTTGAGGTGGTTAGGGCATGTTGTGCGGATGAAGGATGACAGATTGCCAAAGATTGTTCTTTTCGGCCAACCATCTAGGGCTAAACGGAAAGCAGGTCGTCCCCGTTTGGGGTGGGAGGACGTCATAAAGAAAGATTTAAAGGAAATGGGAACTTCGTGGGCGGGTGTAAAAAGGGAGGCTTTGAATAGATAGGGGTGGAGGAGGAGCGTGCGTAGCTGTGTTGGCCTCAGGCGGCTTGGTGCTGCGATGAGTTGTAGTAGTAGTAGTAGTAGTAGTTTTCTAGAGCTATCATGACAATAAAGTTGAGGTGGATAGGACACTTTTTGCGGATGAAGGATGACATATTGACAAAGAGTGTCCTTTTCGGCCAAACATTTAGGGCAAAACGAAAAGGAAATTGTCCCCAAATAGTGTTGGAAGAGGTCTTATGGAAGGATTTGAAGGAAACTCAAACTTTTTTGAGGAGGATTAAAGACGCAAGCTTTGAATATATTGGGATAGAATAGGGGTGTGCAGAGCTGTTTTGATCTCAGGCGGCCTGGTACTGCAGTGAGTTGTTGGCAGTAATAGAACTAGTAACTTTCAAGGTTATTTTATAACTTACTAAGCCATTAGCCGATGGGATGATTGTAGGCTCTTCCTCAATGCCCTGAATATCCCTGTTGGCACAGTCAGAACTTAGGTAAAAATAATGTACTAAGCACTAAAGCTACAGTAACCATTCCCCTTTTGATCTTCTCCCTTTGAGCTCAGAGGAATTTGTTTTCAAATTAATTTTCAATCAAAGCAGTAAACCAAAGTATTGGAAAATTCTTCTTTTTCAATGTCTGAGTAATGGTTATTCTAGTTTTTATTTTTCTTGGGAGCTTATCATTTCCCATTTAGATACTTACTATACTAAGTGCTCACTTTTAACACTTTTTAGATTTCATTAAGCTATAAAGCTACTGTACCCATCATCCTTATGATTTTCTCCCTTGCACCTTTCGGGATTTTTTTTTCTCATTCATTATGATTATTCGCTTTTGTATTGTATATTCAACATCAAAGAAACAATCCAAGCATTGGAAAATGCTTCTTCTTTACTGCTCTGAGTATTGGATATTTTAGTTGCAATTTTTCTTAAAAGCTTACTACTTCTCATTTAGATACTTACTACACTAAGTGCTCAATTTTAAAACTTTTTAGACTTTATAAGCTATAAAGCTGTTGTGTCTATCCTCCTTATGATTCTCTCTCTTGCACCTTTCGGGATTTTTTTCTCTAATCAATTATGATTATTCGCTTTTGTATTGTATATTCAACATCAAAGAAACAATCCAAGCATTGGAAAATGCTTCTTCTTTACTGCTCTGAGTATTGGATATTCTAGTTGCAATTTTTCTTAAAAGCTTGCTACTTCCCATTTAGATACTTACTACAGCAAGGGCTCACTTTTCACATTTTGTTTAGATTTTATTAAGCTATTAATTTAAAAAAATAAGTTTTTCAAAGAAAAGTAAAGAACTCCATTAAACCAAAAATGAGCAAAAATAAATTCAAATAATCTACCAAGCGTGAAACTACCACAAATCAGAATCGATAAATAAATGAAACCCAAAACGAACAGAAATTACAATAAATAACCGAGTCAAACTCAAAACGAGCAGAAATTAACATAAGTTGGGCGCAAAACCCCTATGCCTTCCCAAGGCCAGAACAAAATTTTCACTTTACTGAAAAAATACAAATGAATGTGCATTGTCAGTTTAATATGCATATACTGATTTTTGGTAATCAAAATGTTAAAATTATTTGATTTATTAAAGTTATAAAAGTAAAACATTTATATTTTTTTCAGTAAAGTGCAAATTTTGTTCTGGCCTTGGGAAAGGCATAGGTGTTGAACAAAATGGCTATCTCAAAAATTTGATTGAATGTGTTTGGGGGAATGATGGACGTGGGGGGCTAGTTGCCCTCCAATCACTTTTGACTATTAAAAAGGGTACTAGCCCTTCGAATTTCCAATTGAATGAGCCTGTTTTGAAGTTTCTACGACAACACCTTCTATAAAAACATTATAAGCTCCCAGGGCATAACTTAAAGCCCCTTCCCTGAGGGTTTTAGGGGAGTGTCCTCCTCAAAAACGTATTTTCTATCTGGAAATCAACTATGTTGAACAAAATGGCTATCTCAAAATTTGATTGGATGTTTTTGGGGGATGACGGTCGTGGGAGGGGTTAGTTTCCCACCAATCACTTTCGACTATAAAAAAGGGCACTAGAAGTCTCAATTTCCAATCGAATGAGCCCCTTTTGAAGTTTCTACGACGACCCTTTCCATATGAAGTGCCCAGCTCTAAAGGGAAAAAATAATAGATAGTACATTGTGCCAACATCGTTCTTATATGGCTTCAGGGCATAACTTAAAACCCTTGCCCTGAGGGTTGTGGGGGTGTGTCCTCCTAAAAACATATTTCCTATCTGGAAATCAACCACGCTGAACAAAATGGCTATCTCAAAATTTTGATTGGATGTATTTTGGGGAATGATGGGCTTGGGGGGGGGGGGCTAGTTGCCCTCCAATTATTTTCGACTATTAAAAAGAGTACTAGCCCTTCGAATTTCTAATCGAATGAGCCTTTTTTGAAGTTTTTACGACAACGCCTTCTATAAAAACCTTATATGCCCCAGGGCATAACTTAAAACCCTTGCCCTTAGGGTTGTGGGGGAGTGTCCTCCTCAAAAACACATTTTCTATCTGGAAATCAACTACGCTGAACAAAATGGCTATCTCAAAATTTCGATTGGATGTGTCTGGGGGAATGATGGGCGTGGGGGGGGGGGCTATTTGCCCTCCAATCACTTTAGACTATTAAAAAGGGCCCTAGAACTCTCGATTTCAAATTGAATGAGCCCCTTTTGAAGTCTCTACGACGACCCATTCCATATGAAGTGCCCTGCTCTAAAGTAAAAAAAAAATAATGTATGGTACATTGTGCCAACATTGTTCTTATATGCCGTCAGGGCATAACTTAAAACCCTTGCCCCGAGGGTTTTGGGGGAGTGTTCTCCTCAAAAAGATATTTTCTTTTTTGGAAATCAACTACGTTGAACAAAATGGCTATCTCAAAACTTTGATTGGATGTGTTTGGAGGAATGCTGGGAGTGGGGGGGGGGGCTAGTTGCCCTCCAATCACTTTTGACTATTAAAAAGGGCACTAGCCACTCCAATTTCCAATCGAATGAGCCCTTTTTGAAGTTTCTACGACAACTCCTTCGATACGAAGTCCCGGGATATGGAGAAAAAAACACATTGTGCCCACATCGTTCTTTACTTAGGCAGCGCTGGGGCGCTGCCTATGATAAAGCAAATTTTCCCATGTTGCTTATGATTTCCTCCCTTACATCTTCCAGGATTCCCTTAGTCTAATAAATTTTGGCTGGTATATTTTGTTTTGTATGTTCAACATCAAAGAAATAACCCGAAGTATTTGAAAATGCTGCATCTTTACTGCTCTGAGTAATTGATATTCTAGTTGCAATTCTTTTGGAAGCTTACTAGTTTTCGTTTGGAAACTTACTGCAGTAAAGGCTCACTTTTAACACTATTTTTCGAACTTACTAAGCTATGAAGCTACTGTACCCATTCCCTTTGTGATTTTCTCCCTTGCACCCTTCGGGATCTTATTTTTTTAATCAATTGTGTTTAGTCCCTTTTGTATTGTATGTTCAACACCAAAGAAACAATTCAAAGTGTTGGAATACTTCTCCTTTGTTTCTCTTTTACTTCCGTGAGTAATAGATATTCAAGTTGCATTTTTCCTAGAAAACCAAGAATCTTTTAACGTTACTTTTTAAGCTTACTAAGGTGCAAAGCTACTGTGGCGATCAGTCTTATGATTTTCCAATTTGCATCTTTCGCGATTTCCTTTTATAACAAATTTTGATTGGAATCTTTTGTATTGGTATGTGCAACATTAGAGAAATGAACCAAAGTATTGGAAAATACTTCTTCTTTACTGATGTGAGAAATGGACCTTCTCTTTGTAATTTCTCTTGTAAGCTTACCACTTCTCATTTACATATTCCAGGTTGTCGACAAAGCTATGATCCTGTCGAGCTTTTTTGTTACCCTCATCAAAGACTGAATTAGTTCCAAAAATGCTAATGTTGTCTGGTCTCTCTAGTAGCTCGCCTCCTTTGAGACTGGGAGTCGTGAGCCGAATCATAAGTTTTAAGGATAGATAGATAGATAGAATGATAAATTGTATTTTATATAAATATAAACAGCACAAATAATTAAATAGGGCCAACAGGGAGCTAAGCTCTAAAGGAAGGCTAACGATTATTACAATGAGTTCAAGTACTCCAAAAATAAAGATAAGGAAGATAAACCAAAAAAAATCATAACATATAGAAGGAGAAGGACAAAGGAGGCTACCCCAGCACGGCAAAATCTAAAAATAATACTAAGAAACAAATTATCAAGAAGAATCACCCGTCATCAAAGGTTCATAATATATTCTACTAATTTAGTCTTTAAAAGTGATCGACTATTAAGATTTTTAAATTTACTATTTAATTTTAACCTATTTGCTATAGAAGGACTTAGTATCTTAATGAAAATTTGTCTCTTTCACAATTATTCAATGGGATCTTCTACGCTCAAGCACGAGTCGACGAAGAAGCGAGTGAGCGAATAGGGGTAACAAGAATTTGTGATTCATAAAAATAACTCGCCGGAGACTGAATATCATAATGCCAGAGCGATAATTGCAATTCCCTAAGTTGATTAAGGTTTAATATATGAAGAAATAAAAATAAAGTTTTTGTTTCAGAAAGATTTTGAAGTCGTGCAGGATAATGAAAGAAAGTACCAAGGATTCTTACGGCTTTATTTTGCAATGTCTGGAGGGGTTTAAAATGATCACTGGATGACTGAATTCATTTCAGACGCCATATTCCCGATCAATAATGAAGGGGTTTTAGCTTCAACAGATACCACTGTATCATCTGCAAACATAAGTGATAGGCTATCCTTATAGGATAGACAATTAGGGAAATCGTTCATATACATCAAAAATAGTAACGGTCCAAGTATAGACCCCTGGGGCACTCCAATATCATCCAGGGAGTTAGGCTGAGACAGATGGCCTTGTAGGTCTACTTGAAATCCGCGATTAAGTAGATATGGCCTTATTAAATCCAATGCCTTTCAACGAATTCCAGGGTTATTCAATTTTTCAAACAAAATGGAATGATTTAGAGCATCAAATGCTTTTTTTTATATCGTAGAAAATGTATGTTACATAATTACCATTATTCAGTGAATCATTAGTTTTAAGCACAAGGGCTGCAACTGCTTGTTCAGTAAAACGACCCGGTCTAAACCCAAACTGGCTTTTGGCTGAAAATTTTATTTATCTAAATAAGACAAAATTCTTTTGTTAAATAACTTTTCCAAAATCTTTGACAAAGGAGAAAGTATTGCAATAGGTCGGTAATTATCAACATTAGTTTTATCACCTTTTTTATACCGTGGGATAACTAGAACAATTTTCCATTTAGTAGGAAATACCCCAGAAGATAAACACAAATTAAAAATATAAACAAGAGGTGTATGAATTACAGATGCAAGGTGTTTCAAAACATTAGTTGAAAGTATATCCAAACTTAATGAATTATCTCTATTTAAATCTATTAAATTTTTTTGGAAATCATCAAGACTAACTGGGGTCAAAAACATGCGGTCAAGGATTGCTGTTTATATTTTTAGTTTAAAACGTTCGTCCTAGTTTGTAGAAGTTTGTAAATTTAAATTTTTTCTTTTTTCTTTTCGGTTATTCGTTATTTTTTGCACGAAAGCACTCTTTAAATTTTGCCATTACAAGAACTTGACAATTTGACAGTAGTTCATTGCTCTTTATTTCTCCAAGCGTTCCGACAATTAGCCAGACATTTCAATGTTTGCTTTCACACTAGTAGAAAGCCATTAGTAGTTTCTTTCCCAATTCAACTCATATCATTGGAAAGGTTTAATTTTTAAGAAGCAGATATTTGTGGAAATTTATGAGACGGCTCATTTGACTACAAATTAAAATTTGTAGCGCTCTTAGTAGGGGCCAAACCCGATATATATTATAAGCCACGATAAGCCGCACCAAAATAAAATTCGACGGCGGTGGACGCGAATGAAATACGGCAGCGAGTTCTTACGGCACAACACCTTTTCAGCTTCATTACCATGTTCGAACCTCAGACAAAATAAAGACGAGACATATATCTTAACTTCTTAAAAACATTCTTTTAATCAGAACGATCGACAGCAAGACCTAATTTAAAATTTAATTTAACTTAAACTTTAAAACTTAAATTAAAACAAATTCACTTGCACCATATCTGGTGCAAGAAACTTCAAAAAATCCGATGGGTATATCTTACTCCATACTGGATTTTCTGGTCTTGCAACCTACATTCCACTTCTTTGACTACCCTATACCTATTTTGCATTTTCCCGAGGTATCTTCCCTCCATTACAATACTCAGAAAAAACAATGTTTATACCCGCTTTATCATTGTTTTTCCTTCAGTAGCATCGAAACAAAAACTAAAGGTAAAGATAAAGAGCATGGCATTGGACTTTACAGTTCTCACTGGTAATGTTGATTTCCGTTTCATGGCCCTTCAGCCAGGAACTGCAATAAAGGGCTGGGGGCCAGATATCCTTTACTTTCACACATCCTTCCTGTTTACCTTCCCCAGATTTCTCCAGATATCTTTTTAGAGCATACAGAATCATGCCACTAGCCCCTATTCCAAACCAAGCAACTAGCGACACCAGGATTCGAACCCCCGTCCTCGCGTTCTCATGGCAAAAGATTTCAAGTTTATCGTGCTAACCACTCAGCTAGGATGGTTCAAAATTGAACCAAAACACCTTTTTGCATTTCAGGGATAAAATTAAAAGAAGCGAGAATTGCTAATATCTCGATTTTAGAGCTCTCCAAAAATTGTTCAAAAAAAGTACAATCTATATTTTTTCCGACAATGAAAACTAGCTGTCACATTTTGTAACCAGACCTTACAGAAGTTAATAAAAGTTAAAGTGTGATAAAAAAGCTAACTTTTTTTAATAAATTAAATACAGAAATTAAAACACAGAGAAATTACCAAATGTAAATAACAAGATGTCATTCCTAAGAATATGCTACTGTATTATAATAAACTGTGTTCTCTACAGAAAACACTGAAAATATATAAAATCTGTATTCAAATCTTAAAGCTTTAAGTTAACAAGAGTATTCATATCCGAAGTAGTGGTAATAAAAAACTACTGCAGCGAAAATAAGAAAAAAACATAACAGACAAGCAAACACCTCTGCGAGATTCTAAATATAGTACTTTCAACAGAATATAGTTACTAAACCTAAATCCATGGCTTAATAGCTCAGATTAACCTATCAACCGAAGACTTTGCAAGAATTACCTCAGTCAAGCTAACTTTATTTTTTTTTTTTTTTTTTTACAATTAGCAGAGTAAGCTGAAATATTGTGAAACTGTCAAGACTTACTGTTACTTAGTATTGGGACGTTGTGATTATAATATTACAACGTAAGCTGTAATATTCTGAAACTGTCAAGAGTTACTGCTACTTAGTACTGGAATGTTGTGATTATAATATCACAACGTAAGCTGTAATATTCTGAAACTGTCAAGAGTTACTGCTGCTAGGACTGAAACGTTGTGATTATAATATCACAATGTAAGCTGTAATATTCTGAAACTGTCAAGAGTTACTGCTACTTAGTCCTGGAATTTGTGATTATAATATCACAATGTAAGCTATAACATTCTGAAACTGTCAAGAGTTACTGCTACTTAGTACTGGAACGTTGTGATTATAATACCACTAACATGTTTTCACTATCCTGACTACTCAGACAAAACCAAAACGATAAGCAATAAGGCAAGACTCAAGTGACCAGGGTGTACGTAAGTTAACTGCTTTTTAAGCAAGATTCCAACAGTCTGCAGACTCTGACTCTTAGACTGTTAGAGAAAGTTCTCTAATATTGTGAAGGTATTGCGATTCATGCCCGAAGTTCTTTGGCAAATGATGTAATCTATCCATCTTCAGCGCAAGCTGAATAAAAGAACCTAAAAGCCAAAACGTTAAAGATTTGGCCTGAAGTATTTCTATTATAAATTTTAGAGATTTACACGAGCCTAGGTAGAGTTGCCGCTAGCACTTAATTAAGGAGAAATTGACTTTGTATGTGACTATGAAGAGTACTACCTATAAAACAACAACTACCAGTCTTTTAGAGGATTTACTTTTCTAAGAAAAAAAGAAAAAAAAAACAGGGACAGGTCCTTGAATAATTCACGAAGGGCATTCCTACTTTGCCCCTTTTTCTTGAATTCTTTCTCCCAAAACAGATGTTTGTCTCCACGAATTTAAATATATTTAACACATCCAACATTTAGAAATTCTGGCGACAAAGAAAAAACTACATATATGTGACTTGCTCCACCAGTAATTGATACTCTAAAGAATGAAATTTTAACGAAAATAACTATCTAGAAAGAATCTCCTAGTTACGTTAATTCCCAATTGATAGATATCAATTTTGACACGAGTTTCAAAATATATAGCTAATTGGCTTGAGACTTCTGAAAGGTATATGTATATCGTTCTAGTTTTAGAGGTCGCTTTGCCACATGGTGCCACATTTTCCTCTAAATATTAAACTACACAGTCTACACAAATTGGAGGGACGGTTATCCACCTTTACATCCTTGAGTATATGCATTAGGAAAGTTAGGAAAGTGGATGTCCTTTTTGGGGGAAGGGGTTTTGGAAATTCACAAAGATGTTTTATTTTGGCCAAATTCTCGTGAGCAGCGTACCAATATGGAGAAAGGATATAATTTATAGCATCTGTTCAGCTGGAGGAATATATTTGGTCTACGCATGTGATTAGGCTGTAAAATAGAATTTTACTCCCCAGTTATTGTAAAGTATTTTTATAGTGAAGTTAAAGATTATATTTACATTATACTATTTGGCAGCTTTTATGTAAACATTTTTATTTTGATAAGATCATATTTACTTACTATTTTTTTGGTTGCCCTGTCCCAGTGGGTTCTATATGAACTATATGATGCTGGGGATTCACCAGGATTAATATTTTTCCAATGAATCCTCCTCTAAAATATAAACGTAGCAACCTAAGGCTGAAGAGAAGGCTGTAATCGCAGGTGCTTTCAGTGGATGAGCCTCCTCAATCAGCTGTGTGAATGTAGCTTTTGGGTTTTCTCAAAAGAGCAGCCACTCTAATTTTTCTCACGATTAATGACCATACATCAAAGAAAAGGAGGCTGTTTGATCAGATGATGCCAGGGTAGTGAGGATGCAGAACAGGACGAAAATGATGATGCTGGTATTGAAGGCCCTTTTTTTAAAAAAAGGGTAAGTTTTTCAGTTTTGAAGCATTGTAAATGCGAAAGTTAAACTTTTGTGTAAAGGCTAAAGGTAGATTTAAAATGAATATGATAGTGAAAATGAATGGAAATCAAATACTTATATAAAAAAATTGTGTGAAAGTAGAGAACAACATTAGAACTGAAATAATCAGTATTTAATCTACATTATAAGAAGGTTGATATTCCCCAATATCTCTCCCTCTACACTACAGTTGTTATTGTTTCTAATTGCTTCACGATTGAATCCTCTTACTTAGGAGTAAGGTAACAAAAGTTTTGAAACAAATTGCGTCTTGGTCCGTTGATCGCTGTTAACTATGCTATGGGGCGGCAGGTTGAATGCGATTAAATTTCGAAGTGTGGTCAATATTTTACATATATTTGTTCAACTTAAGGAAGAAACATTTATAAAAACATTTATAAAAAAGGTATTCAAGGAGTTTCTTCATAAAAAAGGTTTAGCAAAACAACATTCTATAGTGCAGACACGAATACGAAATCGTGGGTCGGGGCTCGTATCTTGATGAAGGAGGATGAACTTTACTTCATAAAACGTAAAAAAGGCGAATAAAATGAAAACTAATAACTAATAAGTTATGATTTTTAAGCTAAATTAGTTAAATAAGTTAAGTTGAAAAAAATAACTTAAATTTGACTTATTTTTGGGCCAATGGCCCTAAGCATTTATTCTCCTTCTTACTAATCTATTTAAAAAAATTAAATTTGTTCAAAGGAGATAGCTTTCATATGATGCTCATATTAGTTTTTGTCAAATTTGTTTTTTTTTCTCAAGAAAAAGTAATTCTTTTTTTTGTTTTTATGCTTCTGTGTTTTGGAAAACAGCGCTTAGTTATAAATTTTTAGATTAATTGGATATCTGTTTAACACCTAACTACATCTTTTAATCCATTTTTTTTTTATTCTTCATGGATATGAGATATTTTTGAACCGGACTAAACGCTTGACGGGCGGAAATCATAAAGTTAAAACTTGCTTACAAACATATTTTTCTGACTTGTATTCCCGAGAAAGCTAAGAAATTTTGTTATATATTTCGCAAGAATGATCGTTAGAACTTTTTGCTTTTCCAAATGCGTCATTTCTTAGAGGAGTTTCCTCCAAAAAAGTTAAAGATTTGCGTAAGATAAGACTTTTTTTTATCAGAGCCAAAACAAAACTATCAATCAATCATAGTAATATGTATAATAGATATCGAAAATTTAACGTCAGAAACTGTGAAAGCTGTATCGAGAGAGAAAAATAATAACAAATAAAAAATTAATAAAAAAAAAATACCATAAAATACATAAGAGATACCTCTCTATCCGATTATAAAATACTTGTTACGCTCTACAACGGGTATTTGAAGCCTAAAACAAAGCGATTAATCCTTTAACACAGTCAGTAGGTTTCTTTAAAATATTAATAAATTGCATGCATAGTTTTGGTAGGTCTGCTCTACTTTTTTATTGGTAAAAGGGTTTTTGCTACTGTTTCTTTTCGTTTTTTTTGCCTGTCGTCCGACAAGCTCTGGTATCAGTTAAATAATAAAGAACAAGGGCCACCAAGAAAACAAACAAAGATTACCATTTTAGTTTTTTTTTTTTTTAAAGGTATTGGTAAATATTTATGGCTCCTGGGGGTGATGATTATAATTATGGTTACGAATATTATAGCAAATTTAATGAAAATGTTAAGGTGAAAGGTTTGTGGTGCCGTTTGGTGACTGTGATATAGATATGTTGTTTTTTGTTTTTTTTATTATTTTGTCATGTTAGTATATTTTTGCCACCCCCTTGGACAAGTTTTCACTTCTTGGGGTGGCCGCTAAACTGATGTTAAATTGTTTGTTTAGAAAAAATCTCTCTCTCTCTCTCTCTCTCTCTCTCTCTCTCTCTCTCTCTCTCTCTCTCTCTCTCTCTCTCTCATCTCTCTCTCTCTCTCTCTCTCTCTCTCTCTCTCTCTCTCTCTCTCTCCTCTCTCTCTCTCTCTCTCTCTCTCTCTCTCTCTCTCTCTCTCTCTCTCTCTCTCTCTCTCTCTCTAAAAATATGAATAAATAGTTAAACCCAAGGGGCTTTAAAATCATTGAACGTGTTGAAAAATAATAACAAATAATAGGTTAATGTTTCAAATAATAATAGGTTTAACAATTAATAGGCTTTGACAAAACAAGTCAAAACCTATTAAATTTTTCTTGTGGTCTAGTATCAGTTTCAGGACTAACATAATAAATTCAGATATCAGCAAGAATATATTATTCATTATCATAGGCAGCGCAATATTGCTGCCTAAGTAAATAGCGATGTAGGCACAATTCATCATTATTAATTTTTTTTTGTTATAGTTTCGGACAAAGGCACTTTGTATAGAAGGAGTTGTCGTAGAAACTTCGAAAGGGGCTCATTCGAATGAAAATTAATTAATTCTTATGCTCTTTTTAAGAGTCGAAAGGGATTGGAGGGCATCCAGTCCCCAACGCAAAAATAAAATTTTCAGATAGCCACATTCTTCAGCATATTTGAAAGGTTTAGTAATTAAATCTTTGGGGATTAAAATTCCCCCCAGAGCCCTGGGGCAAGGGCTGTAAATTATGCCCTGGGGGCATATAAGGTTCTTATGGAATTAGTGGTCATACAAATTTAAGATGGGGCTCATTTTATTGGAAAATGAAAGTTATAATGCCCTTTTTAAGAGTCAAAAGTGGTTGGAGGGCAACCAGGCCCCAGCCCACACCCATCATTTCCAAAAATATCCAACCAAAATATTGAGGCTTGCGTTTTCTTCAACATTGTTGAAAGGCCCAGTAATTGCACTTTTGGGGATGTCAAACCCCCCACAGCCCTCATGGCAAGGGCTGTAAGTTAGACAATTCGTTCATTGTTTACTTATAGTAAATGTTATTGAGAAAGGTATGTATGTTCGAACATTACTTTCCATAAAGTTAAAGGACATTCAGGTGAGCCTTTCAGAGAATGTTGAGGAGACTGTTGAACTAAATCAAAACACGCTATGGGCATACGGGTTTTCAAAAGGGCATAACTTAGGAATGACTGAATATATTAATTTGGAACTTTTAGGGAATAATAAGGGAGATGATCAGGGAATTTAATACCGTGTACCTGCTTTTTCTCATTAGCGCGTGCCAGACAAGGCTCAGCACGTACCAATTTGATTCAAAATCAGAAATAAAGCTTATATTGTCCAAGGGTATTGACGCTTCAGATTGTTTATATGTGCCTAGTAGTGTGGTCAACAAATAGTAAAGATCACTCATGGAAAGGAAAACTTTTACTACCGAGATCGCGGCATCAGTTTTTGCTACCCATTTTGGTCCAGCACAAAAGAAAAAGGGGTAATATGCTCCTAGGAAGTGCCACCTCTGAGTACCTAATAGATTAAAGTAATATCAATCACCAAATTTTTTAGCAGAGAGAACAAAAACCAAAATTGAGTCCAATAAATTCCTACCCATTCGGCCCTCTACCCACGCACTATCTCGGTTGTCGGGAACTACTTTTCACCTGAATGGGGATATCGTTACATATTATTTTAACGTTTTTTTTTCCACTGGTTTTAGCCAAATACCTAAAAATTTACTGGAGCTAGAGGATCAACCACAAAGATAAATTAAAAGACTACATAATTACATAATTACGTTTTTTCCGGACTTGCCGAGTGTAAACGAAGCTAAAAAAAACTCCTCCACGATGCGGCTGTACCTAGGACTGAGCTTCCAAGAAGACAGGGGCCGAAGGCTTTGGAAAGCCATCTGAAGGATATGTCAAGTATATTCGAGAAATGTGACGATGAAGACACAGACCTACCGAAGTTTGTAATTTGTTCTCCAAATGATGTACCTGTCATCCCTGCTTTGGTTTATTCGAGTTTGAACGCGAAATTGAATAGAATGGAACACTTCCTAAAGACTGTTTCAAGTAAGTTCGATTCGTATGATAATCACTTTCCACCACTGCCTGCCCGTGCGACGCCGTCAACTGACTCACACCACTGTTGTTGTCTCTAAAGTGCCGCAAACACTAAATGACCCGATAAAACGCAAAGAAGTGCTCGATAAAGTGCGCTGTTATGATGAAGTTACCAAGCTGAGTTTGACTTGACTTGACTTATGTCTCCTGCCGGGGGCTGCTCGGCGTAGAGAGTGACGTCTGCCTCCTCCATCCACTTCGGTCCATGGCAAGCGTTTGCACATCGCTCAACCTGATATTTGCCATCGTCAGGAACTCGGACAGGCTGTCGGACCATCGTTTCTTTGGTCGGCTGTGAGGTCGCTTCCAACCGGCTTTGACAGCCGGTTGGAATCGACCGGTTTAAATAATCGTTTAAACCGATGTTTGTAATATGTTTTCCAAATGATGTACCTGTCATCCCTGCTTTGGTTTATTCGAGTTTGAACGCGAAATTGAATAGAATGGAACACTTCCTAAAGACTGTTTCAAGTAAGTTCGATTCGTATGATAATCACTTTCCACCACTGCCTGCCCGTGCGACGCCGTCAACTGACTCTCACACCACTGTTGTTGTGTCTAAAGTGCTGCAAACACTAAATGACCCGATAAAACGCAAAGAAGTGCTCGATAAAGTGCGCTGTTATGATGAAGTTACCAAGCTGAGTTTGACTTGACTTGACTTATGTCTCCTGCCGGGCGCTGCTTGGCGTAGAGAGTGACGTCTGCCTCCTCCATCCACTTCGGTCCATGGCAAGCGTTTGCACATCGCTCAACCTGATGTTTGCCATCGTCAGGAACTCGGACAGGCTGTTGGACCATCGTTTTTTCGGTCGGCCGCGAGGTCGCTTCCAGCCGGCTTTGACAGGGTCGAAGTCATGGATCGTTTTCGCAGGTATGTGTGGAGGCATTTGAAATAGGTGTCCGAACCATCGTAGTGTTTGCTCGGCTGCTTGGGTCGAAAACCGAGACTGCTTGGTGAGCTGCAGCAGCTTCTCATTGCTGACGAAGTCGAACCATCGTAGACTTTCGATCCTCCCCAGGCTCTTCGACTGAAAGACATCAATTGCCTTGAGGGTTGCGGCTGAAGCTTGCCACGTCTCAGCTCTATAGAGCATCACAGAGCCGACGAGGGCGTTAAAAATCCGCAGCCTCGTTGTGCGACTGATGTTTGGTTTTCGCCAGAGGTGACGGTTCGGTCTGCCCATGGCAGAAGACGCTTTGAATATTCTCGCTTGTAGTTCAGAAAGAAGCGAGCCATCTGAAGCAATTATGGAGCCCAGGTAGGTGAACCTTTGGACAACTTCGACGCTAGTGGTGCTATCCAGGCTAACTGAAGGATTGGCAGCAGGGGAGGATGGGTCTATGGCCATAATTTTCGTTTTAGTCCAGTTTATCTGCAGTCCTACTTTTGCAGCCTCTTCTCGTAGGATTCGAAGCGCTTCCAGCAACTGCTCCATGGAGTCCACCAGAATGGCCAAGTCATCGGCAAAATCAGCATCTGTAATGGCACGATCTCCAAACTTGAGTCCAAAGCTGAGACGTGAAGTAGTCCTTGTCATAACGTAGTCTATGATGACATTGAAGAGCTCTGGGGCCACTGCAAATCCTTGGCGCACTCCTGTCATGATTTGGAAGAACGGATTGCACCGGCCGTTCACTTGAACACAGCTCTCCGTCCCATGGTGTAGAGCTTTGAAGAGTCTGCAGTGTTTCTCAGGGAGGCCTGTCGATTCTAGAATCTGCCAAAGAGCTTCTCGGTCCACTGAGTCGAACGCAGCACGGAAGTCGACAAAGGTAAAAAAAAGTTTTTTGTCGGAACTCCGTGGCTTTTTCAATGATTTGTCGGATCGTAAAAATCTGCTCGATGGTTGAACTGTCCGACATGAAACCAGCTTGCTCCGGTCGCCGGATCTTACGAATGATATTTCGATATCGATCTAGCAGGACCATTGAGAAAAGTTTTCCTGGGACAGACAGTAGGGTTATTCCACGGTAGTTCGATCAGTCGCTTCTAGAGCCTTTCCTCTTCCATAAAGGGATAATGACACCCTTCCGCCAATCTTCGGGAATTATCTTGGTTTGCCAGATTGTAGAGAACAGGGTGTGGAGAAACAGGAGCATAACAGGACCTGCATATTTTAGCAGCTCCGAACTCAGGCCACAGATACCGACAGCTTTATTGTTCTTGAGCGTTTTTACTGTAAAGTTTGCGAGGTGACAAATGGCTAATCAATGTTAAAAAATCTGCTGCTGAAGAATTCAAAGACTCTATTTCAGTGATTTTAGCAGAATCTCCATCCAAGGTGATCACTAAGTGGTTTTTCGGGATACATTTAGAGGAATATCGAAGGACTTAGACCTTTCATTTTTTCAAGGATATCCAGGTGTGGTGGAAGCTATGCGGCTCGGTGACACTGGCACGGTTAAGCTTGAGTTTTATGACTCCATGTCAAAAGCCAAGGCTATGCAAAATGGTGTTAAACTTGGATATGAATATTCATCTATGAAAGAATATCTGTCAGCACCTCGGTGCTGTCTAAAATGCCGTTCACCAGACCATAGGGTAGCTGATTGTGTAAGTTTGGTTGCGAAGTGTGCACGCTGTGCGGGCCTTCATATTTCCAAAAAGGATTCTCCCTGCCAGCTTGATGCAAGATGTGCCAATTGTGGTGAAAATCATGCCTCCTTTAGTCTTAGATGCAAAGTGCTGAGAGATATCATTGCCAAGAAGAAATGATTGTGCTTGTTTCGATTGTTTCGCTTAATATAAATGGTACTCGTTTAAAGAAGCATATGATTGATGAATTATGTGACCAGTTTGACATATTATGCCTTCAAGAACACCTCCTGACTTCTACTAGTATTAACGTGTTAAAAATTAGTCGTAATCATTCCGTTTTTACAACTAATGCTGAGGTCCCTTTTGTTAGGCCTTCTGGAGGCCTCACGTGCATTGTTAAGAATAACCTGAGTTTGCTCTCTCCAGTGTGTTTTCACAGTGATAAATTCATCCTTGCGGCTCGGTTTGGTAATACTGTGCTGATAAATCTGTATCTCTCGTGTAACAAAAAACTATTTCCGCTTTAAACGCGTGTATGAAAGCCTCGGCAAATCTTAAGGCTATTCTTGCGTCTGTTGTATCGACTGGTTATGATTTCATAGTGGTTGGTGACTTCAAAACAGATATTACAAGTCAGTCAGTTCGATCCGATATAGTCTTTGATTCTTTTTCTGCTTATAAAATAGTCGAGAAAAGTGTTGATTATTCATATATTCACCAATCTGGAAGTTTGTCTAATATTGACCATGTAGTTTCATCGCCAAATATTAATGTATCGACTGTTCTTGTTCATGAAGACTATCGTTATATTGACCACCTCCCGATTTCGTTCTCTGCTTCACTTGTCGCTTCCCGTTCGACTAGACCATTTACACAAAGTTCTAAGTGGTTTTAAAGGAATAACTGGAGTAGAGCTAGTTTTGCACTTAATATTACTACGTTGTCCGCGTTATTGGGCTCTATAAAAGTTCCTTACCATTTGCTTCAAGTTACTGACCGTTTCTCAAATGATAAGCAGTCTCTAAATGAATATTATGATAAAATAATTTGGTGCTTAAAACAAGCAGAGGTGACTGCTGTTCCTCTAGAAGAGATTAAAGTTAAAACTAGAAAACCAGAATGGGTTTTGGACCCAGAATTAAAAGTTGTAAAGAATAAAGCAAAGTTTTGGCTACGAATATGGGTGTCTTGCGGTCGGCCAAATCGAGGAGTTGTCTTCGATCTGAAGCAAAGTACCAAGCGTGCTTATAAAAAACGTTTACGGCAGTCTAGGGTATGTGGTTTTGATTTTCCTGCGTCGAGAAAGGCGTGGTCTCATGTTTTGAATTCGGATAAGCTTAGTAGTAATTTTTCTGAAAGTCCTATAGCAGTTCATACTTGGGTGTCGGATTATAATGGTATTTTCGGCAAGGTGAACCGGGAAGTTGAAAAGCTTTTTAGTAACCTTCTTGAGTCGTGTTTGCCTAATCGTATTTCTCAGAGTAATGTATTACCAGTTTCTACTGTTGATATTGGTCAAGCTACTAAGAACATGCAATCTAGCTCTGTTGATCAAGACGGAATGTCCTCTAATCATCTAAAAGTAGTTTGCCCAACTTTGATAGATCACCTTCAGCTACTGTTTCAGATGTGTTGATCTACTTCTATGGTTCCCAACAGTTTTCTCTGTGGCACAGTCACCTCGGTTTTGAAGCGTGGAAAATTTTCGTCAGAGTGTAGTTCTTATCGACTAATTACTGTTTCGAGCATTCTTAGCAAAATTTTTGAATATATTCTTCTCCCTTTCATTTCAGAAAATGTTAATTTTGGTGAAAACCAGTTTGGCGTTCAAAAAAGGCTGGGATGTCAGCACGCCCATCGTGCTCTAGCTTCCCTCCTGTTGCAATCTGTTAATGATAAATCTCCTATTCACATCTCTGCTCTTGATCTTTCGAAAGCTTTCGATAGTATAGTCCTTTCACATGCACTCTATTCCCTTTTTTCCAACAATATTAACCTTTCTATTGTTGTTTTGTTACGGTACTGGTATTCTAACTCTTTTATTCGGGTAAAATGTAATGGAGTAGTTTCTGATTCAAAGGTGTTTCTTCGGCGTGGGGCCCGTCAAGGTGGTGTGCTTTCTCCAACTATTTTTAAGTTATGTATTGCTCCTATTTTTTCATCCTTGCTTTCGACTTTCATTTCTGATGGAATTGATGTCTCGTATCTTGCTTATGCGGACGATGTTCTCCTTGTCAGTCGTTCTAGGGCTGGGTTCAGACATTCTGTCAACTGGATCTCAGACCAGCTCAGATGGATTCGGCTTTCTTAACTTTGGTTTTTTCCCTATTCCCTGTGTCTCTTCTTTTCGTTGGCTTGGTCTTCACATTACTAATAATCTCAAAACACTTCGGGCTCTGACAGTTTCTAATGCAAAAAAAAAGAAATTCAGATAGGATATTAAAAAATTGTTGCAAATAGAGGGAGGTACAATAGAAAAGCGCTTGGGAAATTATATTCTTCATTTTGCGATCATTCTATTCTTTTTTTATCTGGTTTTCTTCCAATTCTGAAGCCTAAAGATGTGGATTCTATCCGGACTTATTATTTTAAATTTTTTCAGTACCTTTTGTGCCTCCCTCCGTGGTTCCGGAACCGGCATCTAATATCGCGATTCGGCCTCCCTGATTTACGGGAAAAAGTGACTGTGCTTGCGGGAAAGCGGTCGTTATCTGCAGGTCTTACTGCGCACCATAATTTACGTTGTTTTATGTAAATAATTGTTAAGTGTGCGAGTTTACTTTTTTGTTGTTTTTTTCTGTTTTTTTTTTTATTTTTTTTGTTCTTAATATACTCCACTTCTTAATAATAAATAAATTATTATTATTATTATAAGGTATAAGGCTACATAAGGGCTTAATTTATGAATTGGGTAAAGTTATACTTTCCATCCTGCACAAGATACTACGACTAAACATCCTTGAAACTCTTCCTTTGTGAATGCTTTACTATCTTATAAACAATTGGACTCGAAGATAAAGACTCGTGATAATTTCTTACTTCTTACGTTATAAAACGACGTTTTACATTTTACGACGTTTCTGACGTTATACGTTATAAAACGAAGAAAAAAGAACCGAAAATAGATAGTTTCTATTCAATATGGGAAGCGTTCTGTATGATTAAAGTATTTGCCAGTAAATAAATTTGACAAATTCACAAATCACAAGGAAAATCCCCGAGTCTTGTTGCTGTCCAGATCATCACATTGAATAGGGGCTATTTCCAATATTGTCCAGATCATCACATTGAATCACATTGAATAGGGTCCAGATCATCACATTGAATAGGGGCTATTTCCAATATTGTCCAGATCATCACATTGAATCACATTGAATAGGGTCCAGATCATCACATTGAATAGGGGCTACTTCCAATATTGTCCAGATCATCACATTGAATCACATTGAATAGGGTCCAGATCATCACATTGAATAGGGGCTACTTCCAATATCCCAATATTGAAACAAAAGCAAAATAATATGTGTGTAATCTCTTCTAATTTGCACGAATAACGACATTTATAGGATCTTCTTAGCTGAATTATTGACTTTCAGCTTTCTATTCCCTGACTGACTATTGACTGACTTTCTATTGTTGACTGACTTTCTATTCCCTGGTTCCTTCTAAATCAGATTCATTAAATTAGGTCTTGTAATCAGTTCTTTTGAAGTCTTGTTTAGGGTTTCTCATGTAAGTAAATGAATCATTCTTGGTTATTAGTGACAATATTGCCACAAAACTGCTGCAATATTTTAGGACGAATAAAGAATTTTTGTTTGTTAAGTTTACAACCAGAACATACTGCCATACAATTACCATGATAATTACCACAATATTTTCATTATAATTCAGAAGAGACAAATTTGGGTACTGTTCTAAAATCTAGGAAAAAACACTAGAAGTGAAGTTTGGTCAATGCTGATGAAATAAAACAAGATAGGATGAAAATATAATTGTTTATGAACAAATTTGAGCTATATATTTGTACATTAGGGGGGGGAGCATAGCATATATTAAATTCGAAGCCTAACCTCACATAGGTACCTATATTCCCCCTAAACCCCAAAAGATTATATATTAAGACGATTATAAAAGATTATAAGATTATATATATATAATTTTAATAACCAAAAGATTATATATAAAGACTATATTCCCCCTAGACCCCCAAAAGATTATAGTTTAAATATGATTCTCGGATAGAGAAACCCATTGTATACAGCGTCAGATATGTAATTACCGGATTATGGCTATCTTATCATTGTTTTCTTCGAGTCACATTCTCGCGTGTTTCCCAGATTTTAGAAAAGTACATAAATTTGTCCTGAATTATAGGTAGTTATTAGTAGTAATAAATAATAGTTATTTTCTTGCTAATATTGTCACAAGAATAGCTCAGTTTCTATAAAAAAAAAATTTATGAGCCTTTTCTCTACCTTTCTTGTACACTACACTTGAATGTTAGTAAATACTAAACACTATGTGCAAGTTTCCCTGAAAACTTTTATTTATGCTTAGTCAACTGCTTTTTCATTTTTCCACCCTGTCTATTATTCTTTATTCTATTTTTTTTTTGTTGATATCTAATTCTTGGAAACTTCTTAGAAAACCAAAAAAAGCTACACAATTAGTTTAGCTTAGTTGAAAGATCTTCCTCAGTTACAGCAATGTCTATTCATTCCGCTTTGTTAATTAGTTTAGCTAATTAACAAATAAGTTTAATGTTAAAAAAAATTAGCTTAAAAAACGCTTTGTTAAAAAAACAAATGTTGATATCTAGTATTGGGTGTGTAAAGGTACGGATGTCACCACTTATTGGAGGGGAAAGCCCCGGCCCCAAAATATAATGTGATGCCCGCGTCTACCACACCGGTTCTGCAAATATTGGGTTTGGTACTACCCTGTTTACAGCATACCCTGTCCCAGGGTATGATAACGCGATCGAGTGGTCAAATAGCCACTTTCTAAAGCCAAATGTACCCGCCCTTGGGCTACCACTAGAAATCTATAGCTCTATCCTTGGAGGTAACAAACCCCCCTGTCAATATAATAATGACGGTATTTCGTAACTCTATTCCTACCCTGCCTGGGTTTCGGGAAAATTAGTAGACAGAATGTAGAAAATACCTTACTTGTATTCTTCCAACGGTCACTTATAATAACAGAAAAATATGTTTCCCCGAACGGGGTCTAAATGCAGACTAACTCAAAAATAATATTCTTTACAGCAACTGTCCATAGGGGTGGACCTTCGCTTGGCCCAGCCAATCCTCTCAATCCCCATTCAAAACAAAATCTACTTTCTTAGCTTTATTATTCAATGACTCAAACCAGGAAGTCCAAAATAGAATTTAGTTCAAAGGTTACTTATTGCAAACAACTATAGCTTAGCAACGAGACTTTTAAATTGTCATTGAAAATTATACTATAGACAAATATAAGCAAATGTAATTAAGGAACAAAACTAGGTCATTTATCTGAAAATAAAAGAAACAGGGGTGGCACCCCAACACCTCCAACCGTAAGATAAATGACCGCCCACGCGCTACCTTGGTCCACCCTTACAAGCATAAACACATTACTTCAACTTTACAAAATCCATTTGCCTTCTCTCTTCCACCAGTGTCTGTGCTACTACTTCCACCGCTTGGCTCTGGATCGGTCGTCATCAATACTTCTCTACTGTAGGACCCCCATGGTCTAGATCGTATAGCATCTGCATTAGGTTTTTGAAAGTTGAAGTCCCCAAGATTCGTAGAAAATGATTGTGCGTAGCACAATCAAAAACAAAAATCTTCTCGCTCTCACGAATTTACATTTGAGAGGAGCAGAGAATCAGTTTCTGGCACATTTGATGATGCCAGCCATCATGAAAAATTGGCTGCACTAGCCTCTTAATTTCCATCTGTGGAAACAACCCCACATCTAAATAAAAGAGTAAATTGCCCCTTGGCATAATTTGAAATAATCTAAGGCCGAACATGCAAAGGCCTGTGAAAACGGTAAGGGTACTGGGAATGAAGTAAAATTTTGAGCGAACCATGAATTGCCTTTTTTCTGGGTTCCCTCCCCTGGGATAATCAGATGCAGACTATGCGTTGATGCTAATTGAAGATGAAACTTATATACTGAATATGGTTTTCCGGGAATAATTGCCGATTCTCATGAAGAATAACAGCTATGAATAGGGTTACTGGACAAAGGTTTGGGTGAAGTATGAAGTAACTGGGAGAGAGTATCCCCCAAGGACTCCAGATTAGAGAGGCAAAATCTCGGTAAAGGGATCACAACTTGTCCGCCAGTTGTGCATGGAGGAAAAGGGCTATCTTTCGCGATTTCCCGCAGGGGATCTTCCCCAAGGGATTCCTCCACCTCATAAAGGATCGACATATCATTCGAGTTGATAATACTAATCTCAGATTCCTTTCCAAGTTTTTCCAATCCGACTCGACATTCAATATCTCCCAACTTTCCCCCAACCCCTTGTAGGTCATTCATCTCTATTTTGTAACCATCTTGGTTTATTCCCAATGGGTCTTTGACCTCTTCCCCCCCCCCTATTATTTATGCTATCAAGGCACAGCCCATCCAACATTTAATTTTTCTCCCTATTATTTATGTTATCAAGGCACAGCCCATCCAAATTTTTTTTATTTTTCGCCATTTCAGGCTGAATCTCCAAATTTTGTCTCTTTTTTGCATTTATTTGTTCTTTTTCACTTTTCTCAATTTTGTCATTCGCGCAAAATAATAAATCGTCGTTAAATATGATTTGGACTCCAGTGTCCACCATCTTTGACTGCATTTCTTCATTGTAGCTCCGTTTAATATCTTTTTATCTCTTTTAGTCTTCTTTATTTAAATATTTCGTTATCAAATGGGAACTGAATTCCGACATTTGGTTTTTCATATTGTACTAAAATTTCCCAAACTTTGCGAGGAAAAGCGCGTAAAATAAATTTCGTCTCATTTTTCTTTGGTACAATCAGTGTTTCATTCTGGCAACCATTTTTCGGCGTCTCAAACTCGTTAAAAGTGTTCTCAAGTTTTCCTTTTTCTGGAAATTTGGATATCCGATTTCCGATATCTCCAAAGTCTCCTCCTACTAAAACATCCACTGCTAGCATAAGCACTAAGCCTACTTTTATCGTTTTTCTCTGGACCGTAGCGTCCTTCTTTGCAATTTCTATTCTTACCCAAGCAGACGGGCATTGGTGCTTATCTTCATAATAACACACTGTTGTAATATTATTTTTATGGTCTATTTCTGTCTTAATAATTAGGTCCATTCGGACAAAAGTTTGCTGACCCTCTGAGTCAATTGCTATTTCGGTCAATTTTCCGTTTAATTTTCCCTCTATTTTATGTGATTTCACGAACTCGTCAATGTTTCCTTCATTATGGGCTATAGCCCAATTTGTTCTTTTATAGGTTACTTTCTCATCTCTAATATGGCAATTTTTAGAAAAAGGCTCCGAGGAATCAAATTTTACCAGATTATCGACATTTTGAGTATCAAGCATTTCTTTTTTCCGACAGGGTGGCGCAGCCTCCCAATTTGTTTTATGGGCCAGTACACCTCCCCCCGAAGTCAGCGAAGTTGTATATTTTCTCGTAAAAGTGTTTTATGTTTGGTAATTTTCGTTTTCTCGCAATTGATCCTTAGACAAATTATTATGGCAATCCGACGGCCTATAAGTAACTTGCAGTAAAACGTCACTTTGCGAATTTCCCCAACGAGTTTTCATTAGTCTGTCAATTGTTTTTGCAACATCCTGGTAATATTTTTATCGGCCTTCCTACGGGCCTGTCTTTCTTCCTTTCTTTCTCTTTTATCTTTCTCTGTTTGTTTCCTATCTTCTTCCTTGAATTAAATATCTGTATTGTGTCCAGGAAGCGAATTCAAGAAAGCTATTGTTACTTACTTACAATTTCTTCATAATTTAATGAAATGATTAAAACTATTCTAAAGAATAAAGACGGGTTAAGCTTAAAGATATTTATTGCTTAAACGTATTAACATATTTTTGAAAGAATTTGCTACTTACTTACAATTTTTGATAATTCCTTAAATGAAATTTCTGCATTGTGTATCCATGAGGTAACTTCAAGAAAGAGTTTGTTGCTTACTTAGAGTTTCGTCATAATTTCTTGAATGAAATGTCTTTTTTTATTTATCCAGGAGGCGAATTCAAGAAAGAATTTGTTCCCATGTGTCTGACAATAGATGTATGGAAATTCCTTTTCTTACATCTCCGACGTTTTATTAGACATTCTAAACGATTGATATGCTAGCTTACTCTAAAAATAATGAACACATAACAATGTAATGCATAATATATTTTTAATGAAATAATGCTATGTAGAATATTAATACAAAAAATATATTATGATACATTATTAATATCAATGATTAACTTTGGACATTTTGAATCTGTTCCATAAAATAGTTCACCATGTTCTCTCTTGATATTATAGCTATTGTCTTCTCTTAGTTCGTAATCAGTAGAATAATCATTATTCCATTTTGAGTCATACACAATTTTTACTGGTGTCTCATCAACAGGCTCAATATGCTTTTCGTCTTTGGTATTATTTGGTTCAATGACTGTTTGATCAATGGCAGTAACGTTTGCTGGTGCTTTGTTTTTCATCGATTCATCTTTATATTCCATCGTGATATTTTCTGACAATGCCCTTTTTATTTTTCTGGCAATTTCACTGTCTATTATCACATTATTTTTACACAGGTAACAGTTTCGACACGTAGACAAGATATGGTTTACGATATTAGTAGAAGAGTAGGCCTTTCTTTTATTGATCTTCCGTTGAATGCTAATACCCGAAAGGTGACGATTGGATGTATCAGTAGGTAATGTGTTACCTGCAACAGTAGCAAGGAGTTGTCCTCTATCATCAATGATTATTTTTATGTTGGCATTCTCTTTGAGTGCAATCATCTCTGGAGATCTCAATCTCGCATAACCACCAACATAAGAGTTGAATTTTTTCGGTATTCCAAAGAAATTTAATTCCTTACTGTCATGACAATGCATGCATACATTTCCAATAGTGCTACCACCTGTACTTGTTTCAAAGTTTAAATACTTCTCTTTGTCAGCATTCAATGCTACAATAACCTTGTTATGTAAACACACTTTATTAAAATGCTCCATCTTCACTTTTTTTAAAGATATGACTTATGTGTTTATCGTTCCACTGCGTAAAAAATACTGATTTAATACATGCAATAGATTAGGTAGTGTCAATAACCGGTCATAGAATACCAGTGGGAAAGTCACATCGTGTCTCTGACCAATCACAGAGCGCAATTGTTAGAGCTGTAAGCATATTTTGACATTTTAAGTTATGTACAAAAAGAAAAAAATAAATAAAGTTGAAAAATTTCGAAGTTTTAAAAAAGTTTGAATTAAACACTTTTAGGATATCGAGTGTCTTTACTGAAAAGAAGAAAAAATCACACGGAATCCGGCAACTGAGTCTCTCAATCCCCGTAAAGCTCTTTTAAAAGATACAAAAACTACTTATTTAACACAAAAATTTCGTTTTTAATGAGCACTAAGTAAAGGAAAACCATACGGAATTAGGCAACTGAGTCTCTCAAACCCTGTAAAGCTCTTTTAAAAGATACAAAAACTACTTATTTAACACAAAATTTCGTTTTTAATGAGCACTAAGTAAAGAAAAACCACACGGAATTAGGCAACTGAGTCTCTCAAACCCCTTAAAGCTCTTTTAAAAAGATACAAAAACTACTTATTTAACACAAAATTTCGTTTTTAATGAGCACTAAGTAAAGAAAAACCACACGGAATTAGGCAACTGAGTCTCTCAAACCCCTTAAAGCTCTTTTAAAAGATACAAAAAACTACTTATTTAACACAAAATTTCGTTTTTAATGAGCACTAAGTAAAGAAAAACCACACGGAATTAGGCAACTGAGTCTCTCAAACCCCTTAAAGCTCTTTTAAAAGATACATAAACTACTTATTTAACACAAAAATTTCGTTTTTAATGAGCACTAAGTAAAGAACAATCACACGGAATCCGGCAACTGAGTCTCTCAATCCCCGTAAAGCTCTTTTAAAAAGATATAAAAACTACTTATTTAACACAAAATTTCGTTTTTAATGAGCACTAAGTAAAGAAAAACCACACGAGATTAGGCAACTGAGTCTCTCAAACCCTGTAAAGCTCTTTTAAAAGATACAAAAACTACTTATTTAACACAAAATACAAGCAAGCAAATAACATGGGAATTTCTATACACGCAAGCAAATAACTGAGTTTTCCTTTTATTCAAATCCTAATCACCAATCAAGTTATACTCGTTAAAAAAAAATAAAAAAAATAAACATGTATCGTCTGCCAAGCCATGTAGAGCTCATTGTAATAGGCAAATGATCCCTGGTAACCCAATCAATTTTTTTTGTCTGCTTTTCAAAATGATCGTATTTGGAAATCTGTCATTTAACACTAAGAAGTAAATTGAGTATCCCCTTTCGCAATAACAATAGGCTTAGCAGCGATTAAATCTCAGTGTCGGCGACAATTCAATCAGATCAGAGTTGTTCAAATGGAATATCTTTTCGCAAATTGAGTTAGCTTCTATTTCATAGACAAAATATTTGAATTCCTCCTTCAGGGTTGGGGTGGGGGGATCGGAGCCCTTTGGGGTTGTGGTAAGGGACCTCACGGCTAAACCACGACAAAGCACTACTCTCGTGGAACTCAATTCCCATTTAACTCAACCCCCGTGCAACTGAATCCCCCTTGTAACTGAACCCCTGTATAACCGAAACCCCCGTGCAACTGTATCCCCTTTAACTGAACCCTCGTGCAACTCAACCCTCCATGCAACCCATCCCCCTCAAAACACTTTTCAGCCATTTCTTTTTAAATTGACAATACATTTCAAACGTTACTTATGTATTATACAGACCACATCGGCGAGGTAAAGTTAGGTCAAGTCACAATGTCATTCTATCGTTACTTTTCAATTAAGGTATTGAATACTTTCTAGCAATGTCTCTATTTATGCAGAGTTTCAGGTAGCTATGGCTAAGTTTGCTAAAAGACCAGTTATTTTCTTGCGAAAACACGCAAAATCAGAAAAAATAACTGAACCCCCCATGTAACTGAACCCCTGTATAACCGAAACCCCATACAACTGAACCCCCCATGTAACTGAACCCCTGTATAACCGAAACCCCATACAACTGAAACTCCGTGCTACTCGACCCCATTTAACTAATCCCCGTGTAACTGAATCCGCATGTAACTGAACCCGCGTGCAACTCAACTCCCTCAAAACACTGTAGATACGAGCATTAGCTTTCGAATGACCCCATTAAACGTCAATCTAAAAGTGCTGGTAGTCCACTAGCCCCAGCTTTTCCACTTGAGACATTGCACCAAAAGTGCCGTTTTTAGTGCCGTTTTGAAGTTGCTGATGGTTGAATTTATAGGAAGAACGTAGATATGAGTAATATCTTTTATACGAGCAACTAAAAATCTATATAGATACCTGCGATAGCAATACGCCCAAAAATAATACGTCCGATACCGATACACTGTGCAGCCCTTTCCCCAGGGGACTTGGAGGGTCATAATATCACCAACACCAAATATATTTGACTCTAGCAATGTCTCTTGTAATCGTCAAATCTATTAAGTATCTGATGTAAGCACCCCATTCTTTAATTACCCCGTGAGGCATTCTTAACCATTGCAATACCTTTACGCTAATACCTCTTCGCAAAAAATTCGCAAATCTCGTAAACTAAAGAAGTAATTACCCTTTTTAAAAAACATTAGTCCTTCTATTAATGAATCCATGAAACGAAACCAGTCTGATAGCATCACACACAATCACGCTCCTAGTTCCAAAAATGGAATGCATGTAACGTTCGTAGTAATAGGTTTAAAAACCTATTAGCCAAGTTTAAAAAAAAAAAAAACCTACCAATCAAGTTATTATATTGGACTAGCCGCCAACTTTCTCTAATCGACTGACACACAAAAAATCAATGTCATAATAAAAAAAACATGTATATTCCTTGAAAGAGTGTGATGACCTGTTTACCTACTAGAAGAACCTGTTTGGTACAGGGGCCCCAGAATCGCTACGAGCTAGTCTACTTACGTCTCGATTCTTTTCCGTTGACAAATACCTGGCATCCCACACACTTTGCCTAAGGTATAATAAGTATAAGATGACAATCACTCGTAAGACACTATTGCCTTTCTTTACATCAAATTCTGATGCAATCTTAACACACCTTAAGAATAAAAAAACTCTCATTATAGTGCAGTATAGTACTATCGTTTGCTCTGCTGAACGGAGTTTCAACTTTCTGGGTTCCCTGAATTAAATTTCGGGAAGGCCTTTGTAATCTTTTGAGCGGCTTTGAAAATCCTCAGAACCAGAATAATAAACATTTTTTGCACAAGCGATAGACGCAAATGAGCTTTCAAATTTCCACAAAAAAGGATCAATGGCACTAAGAATTGAGTTGACTTCAAGATTGGACGAATACTCAGGGTCACAGTACATTATAATGATGAACTGAAAATCCGGAAACTTTCTCAGGGCATCTTGCTTCATTACACTAGGAAACAGTGACACTGTCTCAAAGCATCAAAACTCGTGACACTGCTCTTACCATGAGTGCAATACCTCAATATCCAAAAGATAACATAGAACTCGTGTTAAAATAGAAGACATGGCAGTGGCAAACATCATTGTTAGTCCTCCCTACAGTCCAATCCAGTCTGCACAATTAACTTTCTTTGTTTTTTATTTTCCATCATTGTCTGGCAACACTACAAAGACATGGTAAGTATTGGTCTTTTTTTATAAAAAAAAGGAACAACAGGGGGTTCCTCTTGGTCAAAGGGGTACCAATTGGTTCCTCTTGGCTAAAACATTTTCTTAAATCAAAATAAAGGGGCCAATGCAATTGGACTGGATTAAATAGGAAGAATATAATAACCGTGTTAATTGACAAGATATATTAATTATTTTTTATAATAGGATTGAATGAAACATAGGATTTGCTTAATTAATTTTAATTTTTTTTTAAGAAGTACTTAATTAATTTTTTATCAAGAAGATTACTTTTTTTTAAGAAGCACTGTTAAAAGCACGAAAATTTTAAATTTATGTCTCTTGTCAAATCATAAATCAGCCTTTTCAAAGTCTGTAACAGACAGATCGTGGTAACGAACTGTATCTACAGAGCAACTCGGCCCAGCAGTAAACAAAACTCTAAGGAAAGAAACTAAGAAATTTTGGTAACAAGTAATTCATCAAAAGAACTGATTTTTATGGTGATTCCAAATATATAAAATTCACGAAGTTTATAATTAGCCATCCAAAGCTAAGAGCCTGAGGAAATTGACATGCTTTTAAAATAAGGGGTGAAAACCAACAGAAATTAATTGATCTTAATGGAAATCACACCATCGGATTCAGTATATCAGAAAACCCTGTTACAGCGATTTGAACTTCCTGCCAACGAAATTGGGTAATTCTGTATTTTTTTTCCCCCGAGAAGAAATATCACAGATGTGGTTTTTTTTTCGGGGATGATCGTATCGAACCAATGGTCCTATAAAATCGGGAGAGAGTTTATAGAGATTATTCCCTCGCTCTCTACACTTAAGTTTGACTTTCTGTCCCAATTATTTAAGAACGACTCTTGAAACATAGGGGCCGCTTAATTAGAATAAGAAGCTTCTTATTTACCAAAAAACTTGAGCACAAAAAGTGAAAGATTAAGGAGGGGAATGTTCCCCCTGTATACGGAAGAATTTCAATTCGTTTTAAGCTTTAATGTTGCTCCTTACTTTCAGTTGAAAAAACTTGTTTTTTTTTAAATTTCATATTTACATAGGTGGATCTTCAAATCTGGTTTACATAAATGGGTTTGAAGCCCACAATGGCTGTACATGACTTGCGGGTAAACGAAGAACGAAAAAAAAAATAAGAAACAAAAACGCAATACATATAGAGCATAAATTTATGCAGTCAATAAACTAGAAACAAAACAGATATTTCGGAAAATACTTCCAATTAGCCGTCTTCAATCCTCCAAAAAATACTGCAGTGTCACAATATAAAGGATAGATTGCAACTCGCTCTTTACTAAGTCGAGGACACTTTAGTATCCTGAAATTCTTTTTACCCAGTATACGTGTTATTTTTCTTTGTATATTGCTGATAGCTTTGAAATTCAACATTTATTATATACAGAAGCAGTTTGATTTGATATTCTTACTAATTATTTACTTTCATATTCGCTTGCTTTTATGCTAATGATATATATTATAAATTTATATTATATTTATTTGCTATTTTGTTTCAAGCTACAATGCTGAGAGTAAACTAATGTTTGCTGAGCAAAGCAAAATAAAACAATTTTAGATCAGATTTCTTTTCTTTTGACCAAACAGTTCATGGTAACGAACTTAATTTCATTAAGTTTAGTCTTGCCCATCAAAGGTTACGAGCCTGAGAAAATTTTCCTGATTTCCAAAAGAAAGGAGGAAACACCCCCTAAAAGTCAAGTGATCTTAAAGAAAATCACTCCATCAGGTTCAGCATATCAGAAAAACCCCCTATTACATAGGTTTCAAGCTCCTATCTGCAAAAAGTGTGGAATTTTGTATTTTTTGCAAGAAGAAAGATCACGGATGCGTGTTTATTTGTTTTTTTTTCCAAGGGTGATCATATCAACCCTGTGGTCATTGAATATCAGGAGAGGGCTAATTCGAACGGAAATTAAAATTTCTAGTGCCATTTTTAAGTGACCAAAAAATTGGAGGTCAACTAGGCCCCCTCCCCTACCCCCTTTGATCCCAAAATAGTCTGATCAAAATTTTGAGACAGTTATTTTGTTCATCATAGTTGAAAGGCCTAATTACTATGCCTTTGGGTATAACATGACCCCCCCCCCCACCAGCCCCAGTGAAAAAGTTATAAAATTTGCCCATTGTTTGCGCATAGTATTTGTTATTGGGATGTATGCATACATTTTCGGGTGTGGGGGGGTCCACGGAGGAATTTTCAATGGGGACGGAAATTTCCAGGGAGTGAACTTGTCAGGGGAAATTATGCGCTGGGGAAATTTGCCAGAATTCTTATACAAAATTTTTTTTATGTGCCTTGCTTTTTCTTTTCCGTCTCAATTTTAAGCACGGAGTGGTTAAGAGTAATTGTCCGGGGTAAATTTTCACCGGGATTGAATTGTCTAGAGGATATTTCCGTGGGGAGGGGGTTTCTCCGTGGAGGTAGGGCCAGATTTCCTGACATTATTAAAAAAAACGATCCAAAATTAAATAAAAAAACAAGGTTTTTTAACTGGAAGTAAGGAGCAACATTAAAGCTTAAAACGAAAAGAAATTATTACGTATATAAAGGGGGTTACCTTCTCCTCAACACCTCGCTCTTTACGCTAAAGTTTGAATTTTCACCCAATTCTTCAAGAATGACTCCTGAAACACAATGGCCGTTTAGGCAACAGTAAGACGCTTTTTCAAAAGTACTTAAAAAACTTTAGCGTAAAGAATGAGGTGTTGAGGAGGGGGCAACCCCCTTGATATACGTAATAATTTCTGTTCGTTTTAAGTTTTAATGTTGCTCCTTACTTTCAGTTGGATTGACTTGTTTTTACGTTTAATTTTTATATGTGCCTGTCTTACATAAAGTTTTCATTCATTCTTAATTTTTTCGCCCCTGTACTATCAATTCATTATATTGGTACTAGTGGCCAAAAAAACATTGACTTCTCGTATTCCCTAAATCTGCTCGAAAAGAAAGGTGAATTAAGCTTTCAATTTTCTTGTCCTTGGTGGAAGAGCAAAGGAAAGAATGGGAATGGAGAAATAAGGTCTGTCTTCGTGGTTCCAATAATAGGAAAGGTCTTTTAAATGACAATGCTTTCCAACTGACGCTTTAGGACAGATTTCACATAGATATATATTTGTTTTAAAAGAAATGTAAAGAAAGTGGAGAAAGCATTGAAATATGAACTAAGGAGGTGTGAAGTGGAGGCCATGGATAAAATTGCCGAGGATTTAGAAGATGCAGCTAGACGGCATAATAGTAAAATATTGTACTGGCATGTTAACAAATTGAGAAGTAGTAGTCAATCCGGACTTGTCCCAGTTAAAGATAGGAATGGGGTGGCAATTAGCGATAAGGAAAAAGCTAAAGCGAGATGGGCCGAACATTTTGAGAACTTGCTTAACCGAGATAGAGTTGCAGGAAAAAATATAGAGGAAAATGAAAAAGTTTGTGATACCTTGGATGTGAAGGAAGATTTGTTTTGTGAGGAGGAATTAGCAACAGTACTAAAAGGATTAAAGAATAATAAGGCTCCAGGTGCTGATACGGGAGTAAATGAGTTTCTTAAATATGGTGGCTCTGAGGTTAGAAATAAGTTATTGAAGATTATGAATATGATTTTTGAAAAAGGGGAAGTACCTAACGATTTTAGGAAAACCTTAATTAAGCCACTTTATAAGAAAGGTGATAAAAGTGACTGTGGTAATTATCGAGGCATTAGTCTGGTTTCTGTAGGTAGCAAATTGCTTAGTAATATGATACTTTTTAGACTGAGAGATGCCGTAGACAAAGTTTTAAGAGAAGAGCAGTGCGGTTTTAGAAAAGGTAGAGGATGTGTTGACCAAATTTTCACTCTTAGGCTAATAATTGAGAAGTGCCTAAGTTTTCAAACACCTTTGGTCCTCAGTTTTGTAGATTATGAGCAAGCGTTCGATTCTCTTGATAGAGGAGCTTTAGTAAAGGTTTTATCCTTGTATGGTATACCAGACAAATACATTAAAGTGATTAGTGCTATGTACGAGAATAACACTGCTGCGGTTAAGGTAGGAAATGAGGTTAGCAGCTGGTTTGTATTAAATCAGGAGTTAAGCAGGGTTGTGTTCTATCCCCCTTTATATGGATTATTTTGATGGACTTTGTTTTAAGGAGCACAGGAAAGGCAATGGGAGACCACGGAATCAAATGGGGAGGAAAAAGTCTCCTGGACTTGGATTATGCTGATGATTTAAGCATCCTAGATGAAAGTGTGAGCAAAATGAATGAAGTTTTAGAGGTTTTGCGAGTTCAGGGTGCTAGTAATGGTTTGAAAATTAATGTTAGGAAGACTAAGTCACTAAGGCGAGGAATAAGTGAAGATGAAAAGGTGACGTTGGGTAATGAAAAGATTGATCAGGTGGGCAGCTTCACTTACCTTGGTAGTATTATTAGTAAAGATGGTGGGAGCAGTGAAGATGTTAAAAATAAAATAGCCAAGGCTCAGGGTGTTTTTTCACAGTTAAAAAAAGTCTGGAAGAATAGGAAGATAAGTCTGCAAACCAAGACTAGAATATTAGAAGCTACAGTGATGACAGTGGTCAAATATGGCTCTGAAGCATGGACGCTCCGAAAAGCGGATGAAGATTTGCTAGATGTTTTCCAGAGAAATTGCTTAAGGATTGTTCTGGGTACCCGGCTGACTGACCGTATTTCAAACAATAGGCTATACGAAAAATGTGGTTCAATACCGCTTTCTAGGTCTGTAATGAAAGAAAGGTTGAGGTGGTTAGGACATGTTGTGCGGATGAAGGATGACAGATTGCCGAAGATTGTTCTTTTCGGCCAACCATCTAGGGCTAAACGGAAAGCAGGTCGTCCCCGTCTGGGGTGGGAGGACGTCATAAAGAAAGATTTAAAGGAAATGGGAACTTCGTGGGCGGGTGTAAAAAGGGAGGCTTTGAATAGATTGGGGTGGAGGAGGAGCGTGCGTAGCTGTGTTGGCCTCAGGCGGCTTGTTGCTGTGATGAGTTGTTAGTAGTAGTAGTAGTAGTAGTAGTTATATGTTTTAAATAGTTGGAACAAATTTTTCTCTATGTCAGATAAAGGAAAACGTTTTTAAAAATGACTGCTTCTTTAACCGTTAACGAATCATGGCTAAAGCATTGATTTTATTGGCCTTAAGCTGGCGGTTTATCATTTCGAAGTTTTAGGCGCTAAACGTAGGGAATTTGAGCTACGGTTGTTACACTTGTTTTTTCTTGCTTTTAATCCATCCTTGTATCTTCTTTTTCTTCTAGACCTCTCTTTCTCTAGAATTTTCCTCAAGAAGTAGTTAAAGTACCTTACGCTCACATTGAATTTCCCTATCTTGAAGAAATTGATCTTTTCCAATTTGGAAAAATGCACAAAAATTACACATTTATCTTCAGATATTTTGTTTTTATTTCCGAAATAATTCAAGGTTTCGAAAACCGGTGAGCTCTTGGACACTCCTTCGCTAATATATCGGATTCTTTTTTAAGCGGCTGTTCCCCGCGCGATATTTACCATTTGCCGCTCCAGCACGATGCAAATTATGTAATATGGGACCTGATGAATAATTTTTATTATTATTTTGAAAGACACCGTGAGTTTCGGTGATTTAGAATTCAGAAAACAAAGATAGATAACATAAAAACTAATACAAGATGTTGCGAAAATCGGCATACCTAAACTTGATGACAAAATACCAAGAATTAATGAATTTTTAAGTGAAATAAAAGTAGAAGTTATATTCTTGGAGTAGGAAAAAATGGAGAAATACATAATGACAAAGTATACTCCATTCATGATCGATACCAAAACGAATCCAGGAGTGCCGTAAGAGACCCTAGAAATAAAATTGGAGAAAGAGTTTCAAAAATAGGACAAATTACTAATGAAGCGCAATCTATAGATTAAAGTCTAAAAGTTATGCTAAAATTGTGGTTTGGTTTCAAATATATATTTGGAATTTGGTTTATTTTATTGGAGTGTCCTACATCCTTTTTTTTTTTTTTTTTTTTTTTTTTTTTTTTTTTTTTTTTTTTTTGGGTGGGGGGTCTGATAAAATCGCTTGTTGTTTGGGTCTTTAATTATTGTTTTGTTTTTTTTTCTCTCTTTTTGTTTTGTTTTGTGTGTGCATGTGTGTTGAGTCTTTGAAAGGTTGAAATGCAATGCATTATATTGAAAATACTTGTATTTGTTTCATTTTTGTTTCTCCCCTGTTTTTTCCTGGCCATAGAGCCTTACGGGGGAGTTTATATTGAAGTGTATTTTGTTGTGTTTATTAATTGAATAAATTGATTGATTGATTGATTGATTGATTATAAAAATAGTACACACTACTAATGAAGCGCAACCTATGGATTAAAGTCTTTGTCAGGAGGATGATTTTGATTTAGCTGATAAACAACGAGACCTACTGGGAGTGACAGCAAATCAAAGAATCAAACTGTGCGTGGTAAAAAGCTCTAATTAAGGAGCGACAATATGATATGATTTTATTTCGTGAATAACCCAGTTCACGGTATATCACAAACTACAAAAAAATACATAAGAGAACTACTATAATACAAAAATCAACTAAGAAAAAATACTAAAGGACACTACTAAAATATCCAGGAAAAATACACACTAATACCAACTGCATATCATGAGTCCAACGACTGGACGTGGACTCCTGCCTTGGGCATATTAAGTCAATAATGATAAGATATTGCTTAAGCACTTTGTATTTGTTATATAATTCATAACGATTGTTCTAACAGACTTGTTGTGAAAAGTGGCATCTAATTCGCTAAGCTGGAATTGCATTTGAAAACGATGATGACATAAACAGAAACAATCAAATAAATAATGGTGACAAGTTTCCAGGACCCCACATACAGAGAAAGGATAGAGAACTTTCCCAATTTTAAACAAGAAGTAATTTAGGTGGCAATGTCCAGTAGTGAGCTGAGTTGGTTTATAATTTGGAGCATAATTTGAAGCTGCCTCTTTATTGGTGAAAAAGTGGCTAGGACATATACTAATATTATTTTCAAAATGACAAAACCATCCATGTACTACAAAGAACATTTTTGAAATCAATAGTATTGAATCTAGTTGGAAACTCATTATCTAAAAAATGTGTACCAAATAACTCAGCGATACATTCATCTGTATAATGGCTATGTTGGAGATAATCATAGGCAGTGCAATAGCGCTTCCTAAGTAAAGAACGATGTTGGCACAATGTATCTTTTTTTCTTCCATACCAGGGCACTTAGTATCGTAGAAACTTCGAAAAGGGCTCGTTCGCTTAGAAATTGGAATGGCTAGTGCCTTTTTTAATAGTCGAAAGTAGTTAGAAGGCAACTAACGCCCCTTCCACGCCCATTATTTTCCGAAACACATCCAATCAAAATTTTGAGATAGCCATTTTGTTCAGAGTAGTTGATTTCCAGATAGAAATTATGTTTTTGAAGAGGACACTCCCCCACAGCCCTCAGGGCAAGAGTTTTAAGTTATGCCCTGGGGGTGTATAAGAACGATGTTGGTTTAATGTATTATTTATTATTTTTTTTTCCTTTAGACCAAGGCACTTCGTATCGAAGAAGTTGTCGTAGAAACTTCGAAAAGGGCTCATTCAATCGGAAATTGGAGTGGATTGTGCCCTTTTTAATAGTCGAAAGTAGTTAGAAGGCAACTAACGCCCCTTCCACGCCCATTATTTTCCGAAACACATCCAATCAAAATTTTGAGATAGCTATTTTGTTCAGCGTAGTTGATTTCCAGATAGAAATTTTGTTTTTGAGGAGGACATGCCCCCACAGAACTCAGGGCAGGGGTTTTAAGTTATGCCCTGGTGACATATAAGGTTTTTTACAGACAGCGTTGTCGTAGAAACTTCAGAAAAGGCTCATTTGATTGGAAATTGAAAGGGCTAGGGCCTTTTTTAATAGTTGAAAGTGATTGGAGAGCAACTCAAAACGAGCAGAAATTAACATGAGTTGGGCTCAAAACCCCCTATGCCTTCCCACGGCCAGAACATAATTTGCACTTTAATGAAAAAATATAAATGTTTATACTTTTATAACTTTAACAAATCAAATAATATTAACATTTTGATTGCTATATATCAGTATGTGTATATTAAACTGACAATGCACATTCATTTTTATTTTTTTGAGTAAAGTGCAAATTACGTTCTAGCCTTGGGAAGGCATAGGGGTTTTCAGCCCAACTCATGTTAATTTCCGCTTATTTTGAGTTTGACTCGGTTATTTATTGTAACTTCTGTTCGTTCTGGGTTTCATTTTTGCTCATTTTTGGTTTAATGGAGTTCTTTACTTTTCTTTGAAAAACTCATTTTGTGGAAAAGTTTTTTTTAAATTAATTCTTCAATAGAGGGAAAGTCCGTTTTCATAATTATCTTACGTGATTAAGAAGTGGATTGCACCTAAAAGTCTTATCCAAATAAATCATCGCCTTATCTATCTCCAAATCATTTTCTGTTTCCAAAATAATTATCTTATGTGATAATTATCTAATCTCTTTCCAAAACTGTGCCATCACTGTGTGTCAATACTGGGTGCCATTATAACACCTAGGGACTAATCACTGTGCAATTACTGTGTGCCATCCATTACTTACTTCAGGTATTACTTAAATTTTTGTTTCCAAAATAATTATCATATGTGATAATTATCTAATCTGTTTCCAAAAATGTGTCATCACTGGGTGTCAATACAGGGTGCTATTATAATAAATATTACCATTAAAAAAGTAATACAAAGTTGTAAAATTTTTTATTGTTTGCAAGAAGAAAGATTACGGATACGTGTTGGTTTTTTTTCTCAGGGGTCATCGTACCGACCCGGTGATCCTAGAATATCGGAAGAGGACTCATTCGAACCGAACAAAAAACTTTAGTGTCTTTTTAGGTTACCAAAAAATTGGAGGACAACTAGGTCCCTCCTAAGTCATTTTTCATCTCAAAATCGTCCGATGAAAATTTTTAGATATCCATTTTGTTCGGTATAGTTGAAAGGCCGAATAACTGTCCCTTTGAAGATATCATTATATCCCTTTGAAGATATATTACATATAAAATAACCAG
Organism: Artemia sinica; assembly: GCA_027921565.1. Lineage (NCBI taxonomy): Eukaryota > Metazoa > Arthropoda > Branchiopoda > Anostraca > Artemiidae > Artemia > Artemia sinica. The sequence goes on along the minus strand of JAPEVW010000027.1, from coordinate 28,930 downwards.
AACTTTTGGAAGGTGGTCCAATCCTCCTAACCCTCCCTTAGATACGATCTTGAGACTTATCATTGGTTAAACCTAATAAATCTAAAATAAACCGTGAAGCTTGTAGTAACTTTTGGCTGCTTCCTAGTAAAGATTGATGTCGATTACTATCCTGCAGTAGGCTATATATTTTTGAAGGAAAATTCAAATGCAATGAATAATGAAGTCTTTTGACACATATGAGAAATTCTGCTTTACTAGAAGTATTTAGGTAATACCGGAAGCAAGTATTTGATGGCACCCAGTAATTGCACAGTCATTAGCCCCTAGGTAATATAATGGCATCCAATATTGACACCCCGTTAAACGTTTTACCTAATAAACGAAGAAATAACCTTAAAAACGCATAAAAAATTCATTTATATTCATTTTTGTTACCTTATTACGAGTCGGACAAATATTTCGAGGGGGACCAATCCCCTAAGCCCCCTCCTCTCCTAGATATGGCCTTGGCCACAGGCGACCTTTTTTGCAATAGCTCATGACAGCCAATACAATAGCTCTTTATTGTAAAGGTAACACGCCCGCTAATGCTATCGATCAATCAACCAATTTATTCAACCAATAAATTTACGACCAAAACACTTAGCTGTAATTACTTCAGTCGGTGCTGAACGAAAAGATTTAGAAATCATTATTAGAGGAACACGCTGAGCGGAATTAGCAATCGTTCAACATTTTTCTTTCTGAAAGCTCCCAACCAAACAGAAGAAGCATATAAAATGGTACTTTCTACGACTGATATATACAACTTACGAAGAGCATATGGCTTCAGACCCCATATGGTTTTTGTAGCGCATAAAAATTTGGCCGAATAACGCCTAACAGTACTAACTCTGTCTGAAATATGCATATTCCACAATAGCTTTTTATCGAGAATAACCCCGAGATATTTAACTTTATCCTAGACTTTAATTTTAACTCCATCAGGTATCCTATTTTATTTATTAGTAGAATACCCTCCGTTTTAGATTGATCAAAAGTAAGGTTACTTTTATCAGCCCATGGTTTGAAATTAGTAAAAACATTTTTTGCAACTTTTTTGGGTCATACTTTTGCAATAATTTTAACATAAATATCATCGGCATATGCCTGAATAGTACAATTATCATCAATTTTAATACGTAAGAGATCATCATCAATGATAGGATACCTCCTTGTGGAAAGGTGATAGGATACCTCCTTGTGGGCAAGATTTTTCTAGTTCACATGTTACTTTATTATCGTAGGAAACGACACGATCCGATAAATAATTATGAATTAATTTTAGCATGCCATTTGGACAGCCTTTATCATAAAGTTTTTTAATTATACCCGGATCCCAAGCATTGTCGAAAGCCCCTTTTATGTCAAAAAATCAAACTGAAGTAAACAAATTTCTCTTCTCATTATTCTCAGCTAAAGTTAATATATTATCAATTGCATCTATTGTGCTTTTACCATTGCAAAAACCAAATTGCAGAGGAGAAATTCACCCACACTTACTACTGATATTATTCAATTTATACATAATTATACGTTCGCAATTATACCGAAGCTAGACATTAGACTAATAAGGGGATAAGATTTCGGGTTACCATCATTTTTATTTCCTTTCTTAAGAATTACATTTATATTAGCAACTTTCCATGCTTTCGGAAAATAAGATAAATTTAAACATGCATTACTAATATTTAAAAAGGTGGGAGAAAGTATATTATAATTCTTTTGAATTATCAAGTTTAAAATATTATCAGGCCCAGGTACTTTCATCGGTCTCATGGATTTGATTACATCTTTTAATTCACCTAGATTAATCTGGTCTACACCTTCAATTCCTTCACTTAATAAGTTTGAAACATCATCTCTAACTTTACTGTAAACATGATTATCATACAACGGAATATTTTCCCAAACAAAATATCAAATAGGATTTCATCCGCTTCATTCATTGATCTATTGGTTAGAATAGCTGGCTCTCACCCGGTTAGCCGGGGTTGGATTCTCGGTATGAGAAATTTTTACCAATGATGATGTCTTAAAGAAAAGTTATAACTCTACCGATTCAATATATATAAAAACTTCAGCTATCTCTACGACAGCGATACAGATGAAACATATATAATCCACATTTATAGTGAACTTCATAGTTCTGCAGTATAATATATCACCAATCCCTGAAGTTGCTCTTTATATTTAATATTTCACTTAGTATAGGCTAGAGTTCATTCTTTATTATAATTCTATTTTTAAAATTATTTTTGATAATAAAAAAATGTTTTTAAATGCATCCATTTCCTTTCAAATGAGCGTAGGGGAATGAATGTTCCGTAGGGGGAAGGAATTTTGGTACTTGTGTATTATGCGTCACGCACTCAAGTTTACGCTGTGTAAAATTTGAGAACAAACAGGTTTCTTCGTTAGTTTCTTTCAGCTTAGTGCGAGACAAGACAAAGACAAGTGACAAAATAGATGGGAAATATACAATGTAGGCTGTATATTTGCACATAAGAAGAGGGGGGGGGGGGTAAAGTATTTGGGCAGTTTGAACTCAGGAAACAATTCTTACTTCATAATATGCAGAATAATTGTACCCAGCACATTTTGCATGCAGACCCGCTATACTTTAACCCGCCCTTCCTAATGTGCAATTATGATATAATATTTAAAAAAACTTTAATTAAAATCAAAAATTTTTAAATAACAAATGAAACAGGAATATATTATAAAGCTTAAAAATTTAAAAATAACAAATGAAATAGGGTTTTTAATCCAGTCAGTTTTGTGGTTTGATGAAGGTAGCTGCAAATTGTAAATGTTAAGTAATTGTATATTATACATTTTAGGTCTGTCTATTTTAGTTATATATATATTTTTTAGTTAGATTTTTTAGTTTTAGTTGTTTATTTTTCTACGCCGAAGACGCCTTGTAGATACGGGCGAAATATGCGTTTGATTTTTGATGTTTTCTTCGTTTTCATTTATTAGTCATGGATCCGTTTGTCGTTTTTATATCCATTTCTTCGTGTTTTTGTCATTTCTGGCCAGTTTGGCTTTAGATCTTTTATTCACTGTTATTATTATTGGACGAGTTTGTCTTTTACTAGGTTGCAACTACTGGTTCAATCACAATTTTATTTTAATATTTAAGTTACTATGGGTATATTTCAATTATTCTTTACTATGATTGTAACCTTGACCAGGGAACATTTTTTCCAAAGACATTTTTGATATATTATCTTGTTTAAATACGAGTCTGTGTTGCATCATCATGTATGTAATGATTTACTTCAACGCTTAATTTACTGTGGGATATAGTTCGTTCCTTGAACTATAGGGATATAGTTCGTCATTCTCACAAAATTTTAACCACAAATTTACTGTTATGATTTTGGCTAGATATGTAGCTGATTACAAACGATTACAAACTTTTGAATATTAAGAGACGAACCTCAAGGAATCAGAAAACTAACCAAGTCCAATACATACAATGGTTTGTTCTTCTAGTGTTCGTCTTTTAACATAACAAGATACAGTAAGTTTCTTATATATTGGTTTCGGACAAGGCAGTTCTAATAGTGTGCTTCTTGTTTTGATCTGATTCTATTTTTAGGAGTTATAGGTTATTGTTTTTTTTTACTGAGGGGCGTGATCGTCTCTTACTAGGTTGCTAGCTACCGCTGCAACCCGAACAGTTTCTTTTTCTTTTATTTGTTCACTTGAAACCATCCCTTGTTCACTAGTTCATCCCTTGTTCATCATTTGCTCACTTGAGAATGGTCTGTTCAATGTTTAAGTTCTACCCATAAAATCACGCGTCGAGTAGTTAGAACCTAACAAAAACCAAAACTAATTTTGAAATTTTCAGTTATTTTTCTAGTTTGAATTGAGCAAATTAAAATTATTTTCGAATGTTTTTCCGTTTACATAATAATTTTAGCGATTCTGAGCTGAAAACTAAAATAATAAAAATTAATTTTTCTAGGGAAATAAAGCAGAACGTTTATAGAGATAAACACTTTAAGAATCGAGCCAAAAATGTTAAAATCCAGGAGGCAAGCAGACGTTAATAACATTTGCTACTACAAAGCTATAGAAAAATGCAGTTTTTCGTAAAAAAAAGATTTTGTTTTTGAAATTCCTTTTTTTAATTATGAAAAGTTTTAAATGCATTAATTTCCCTTCAAATAAGTCATTAAAAAAATCTAAAAAACCCGAGCTAACGGAGGAGAAAAAAAAAGAAAAAAAATTTACTCTCGATGCAGAATATCGCAGTTCAAGCCACTTTTCTTGTTTTTCAAGTCTATATATTCTCTTTGTTGTTCAAGCCAAGAGACTGTAAGTTTCCTATATATGAGTTTTGGACAGAGCGCTTCTAATAGTGTGCTACGTTTTTTTTATCTGACTCTTTTAAAGAGCTATGAGCTATTTTATTTTTTGCTGTGGGACGTGATCGTCTCTTACAAAGTTGCTAGCTACCGTTACAATCCCGATGTTGTGCTTGTACCGTCATCTTTATGAATGTGTATTGGTTTAACCTTTCCCCCTGAAGATTTGCAAATACGATGAATTGTATTACAAAGTTCTGAACTGGCTTTATCCACATAGAATTTTTCCCAATCATCATTCTTAGCTCTTAACATTTCTAATTTATATTTTGTTTTAGCTTCAATAACATGCTATATACTTGCATTAGTCTTAAGGACTCTATTAGTTCTTATTTTATGTCGATATAATCTTCTCAGATTAGATAATTCAGGGCTCCACCATACTTTTTAATAAAACAATTTCCTAATAGTGGGGTCGATTCCGAAGTTGCCAGTTGAATTAGTTTAGTAAAAAATCCACAGCTAAATCAATATCTTCGCAATTATTCAGAGGAAGCGAATGAACTTGATCAATTCCGTCCAAAAAAACACTACTGAACATACTACAATTAGTTTTCTTAAGATTATACCTTGGAGAATCATTGACTAATTTTTGATCTGAATCAAACACTAGACTATGCATTATATAATTTTGATCTGAAAGTGATGGCATATCATCTAAAATCTTGCAATCTCTTACAAACTTACGAAGCTGAGAACTAACAGCTGTTATATCTGGACTAGTACTAGCACCAAACGTAGTAGCACATATGTCATTAATGACAAGCAATGATTTACTAACTAAAAAATCTTCAACATCTTTACCTCTTCTGCCCGTAGAATAATTGTCTATCCATTAAGGACTTTTAGCATTAAAATCTCAACCTATAAAAAAAAACTATTAAAATCTTTAACATTATCTAAAATACAAAGATAATCGCAAATAGACAGAAGAGAGGGTGGGACGTAAATAGAAGAAATAGTAACTATTCTTCTTTTAAGGTATTAAATAAAAAAAACAAGTTTTTTTAACTGAAAGTAAGGAACCACGTTAAACTTAAAACGAACAGAAATTATTCCGTATATGAAGGGGGCTGTCCGCTCCTCAACGCCTCGCTCTTTACGCTAATGTTTTTCGTTGTTAAAAAAAATAGAGTTATGAGAAAGTCAAACTTTAGCGTAAAGAGCGAGGCGTTGAAGAGGGGTTCATTAGCATCATCTATTGTATATTAGTTCAAACTGCTCTGGTAAAGTTCAAGACTTCGAGTAAATTAACTTCAGGCCTCTAATTTGAAATCTGAAGAACTGGTTTAATCTCTTTCAATTGGCAATGCTGTTTCCAAAGGATTTAAAATTGTCCACGCTGTAACCCAGATGACACTATAGATAAAATCAGCTTTTGGGAGTAGATACAAGAAAAAAGGGAAGGTTTATGAGGGAACTGCCAATACTCCTCTGACAATAAGCTATCCAGTATTTATAAAACTGATAGATATGGAAGCAAAAATATTACTGATTAGTTAGTTGCTGGGGAAACCAAACTAGATATATATTCAACGCCATCTCACATTAGGGAGCGATGCGGTCCAATAGTAACAGAAACTAAGGAACAGAGTCTCGAATAGCAACACATAAATCAAAGAATCGAATTTTGATGCTTATTCAAAATATGTAAAATTCATAAAATTTAATGTTACCTACCAAAGATTTAATGTTACCCATTAAAAGTTATGCGCCTGATAAAATTTGCCCAATTTTTGAAACAGGAGGCAATCATCCCCAAAACGTCAGGTAATCCTTATGAAAATAACACAGTCATTTTCAGCATATCAGAGAACCCTACTGTAGAGGTTTCAAGCTTTCATATACAGAAATGTGGAATTTTGCATTTTTGGCCCGAAGAAAGATCACGGATTCGTGTTTATTTGTTATTTGTTTTTTTTTATCGTATCGAACCAGTGATCCTAGAAGATCGACTGATTGGATGGGAAATCAAAAGTTCTAGTCCCAAAAATGATATGAAACTTTGCATTTTTCGCCAGGAGAAACATCATGGATGCATGTTGAATTTTTTTCCAGGGGTAATCGTATCGACCCAGTGGTCCTAGAATGTCGTGAGAGGGCTCATTCGAGCGAAAAATAAAAGTTCTAGTGCCATTTTAAAATGACCAAAAATATTTTGAAGGCGACTAGCTCCCCTCCCACACCCACTTTTCTCCCAAAGTCACCTGAATTTTTTTTTAGACAGCCAGTTGGCTCAGCATAGTCGAAAGACCTAATAACTATATCTTTGAGCAAGACTTAACCCCCGCCCCCCAAAAAAACAAAATTGCCATGGGAAGCGCTGCAAGCTATATACTTTGCCCATTGTTTACATATGGTATTGGTTATTGGGAAGTATACAGACATTCGTTTTTAGAGGGGGGGAGGTATTTATTGGCAGGGGATTGGAGTTACGTGGGAGGATCTTTCCATGGAGGAATTTTTTGTTGGGAAACGGAATTTTCGTTAGAGGGGAGTCGGATTTTCCGGCGTTATTAAAAAAAAAAAAAAAAAAAAAAAAAAAAAAAAAAAAAAAAAAAAAAAAAAAAAAAAAAAAAAAAAAAAACGCTGAGAAATTAAATAAAAAAACAAGATTTTTCAACTGAAACTAAGGAGCAACATTGAAGCTTAAAACGAACAGAAATTGTTACATATATAAGGTGGGTTTCCCCTTTCTCAATACCTTGTTCTTTACGGTAATTTTTTTTAGAAATTTTAAAAAAGCTATTTATTTGAATTATACTTCCCTCGTGTCTCAGGAATCATTCCTAAAATAATTGGAACAGTACTTAAAACTTTAGCGTAAAGAGCGAGGTGACGAGGAGGGGGTAACCCCTCTCATATACGTAATAATTTCTTATTTGTATAGAAATCATTACGGAAAGGATTCAGCCTTAAAATAGTGTGAAAGTTAATACTTTTAAAGTGTTAGAAAAGATAAGTTGCGAAAAAAATATCCTTCAACAGGTCTATAGAGCTCATTATGGTGATAGACTTAAAAGTACTAAGAAAAACGTGGATGACATTGTTACAGAAGTTACAACTTATTTCAACACTAGCATAATATCTGGCATACTTAATGTTTACAAGGAACACTTATAATTTACTAATTAATCATTATCGTTTCTTCTATTTGGGTCTAGCGTTTTAATAAATCTTTTGTTATGAATTCCTCAACTTGAAACCTCAAAGCCTTCGGCTTTTCAAGACAGTTGGCAAAAAGTAATGTTAAGGCTTTGACCCTTCAGTAAGCACGTGCTAGTCAAGATTCATCGTAGCAACGGGTCGGCTGATCTTTGTTGACTCCTTTTTCATTCCCCACTCACCTAAAAGGATTGTATATTGTCTTCACATCCTTTCTTCCATCTTTCTTTTTAGTCTTATTTAATTTTTTAAAATGTCCACTATTGAGAACTCAATAAGGGTGTATTTTTTAAAATTAACCAGACCGCCTGACGCCGACAGGATCTCTCTCCACTCTGATTGGTTCAAAAAATTACTTTTACCGTCTCTAAAAGATTTTATGTTTCCTTTATGTTTTTAGGTTTAATGTGACCCACACTAATTTAAAATCTTGCTTATTTAGCTTTGACTACCTGTCTCTTGTGCTGAATAATCCAATTAAACACAATGTTGTTTGTCACTTCACACTTCATTAACTAAACAGCAATTGAAAAATTGGAAAAACGCCAAAAGGATGGGCTTCTCAGCTCCCAGGGCTAATAAATATCTCTTTTTCAGGTATCAGCAACTCTAAGTTCTGGTGACTTCCCCTAGCTAAATTTTGTATTTTCCTCAATCTTGAAGATTACACCAAATATTCCATGACTCCTATACTTTTTATAACGATATAGTGTTCACCTTAACGAGAGGAATTCTGCTCTTTTTCCCAAACTCATACATTTAGCCAGTTTGCCAACACAGTACAAAAAGAAGAAAAAAGCTAGTAAAGATACCGATTGTAATTATATTAATTGATTTAATTGCTTGTACATCAAGTTCTGTGTTTTCTTGAATTGACTTTTTTCTTCAGTTGTGTTTTTCCTCTACACTGTAACATTTATCATAAACAAGTAGAGGTGGTAGATTATTTAAGTTTACAGCATACCCCGTTTGTAATGAAAAGTCAGCTTCACATTTCTTTTAATAGAGTTTAGATATGTTCTTGTTATTTCTTTTTGTGCAATCAATGAAACCCTTTTTGTTCGTATTATGAAAGTTGGATTTACCCCAACACCCTCAATGTAAGTAGAGTAAGAGATTCCATTTCTAGCAGACATACAGCAAATACCATGTTATTCTAACAGACATATAGGAAATATCATGTTATTCTACAAGGCCCCCGTACCAAACAGGTTGTGTGTGTACTTTCAAGTAATTGGGTTACCAGGGTCGTTTGCCTATTACAATGAGCTCTACATGGCTTGGCAGACGATACATGTTTATTTTTTTTATTTTTTTTTAACGAGTATAACTTGATTGGTGATTAGGATTTGAATAAAAGGAAAACTCAGTTATTTGCTTGCGTGTATAAAAATTCCCATGTTATTTGCTTGCTTGTATTTTGTGTTAAATAAGTAGTTTTTGTATCTTTTAAAAGAGCTTTACAGGGTTTGAGGGACTCAGTTGCCTAATCCCGTGTGGTTTTTCTTTACTTAGTGCTCATTAAAAACGAAATTTTGTGTTAAATATGTAGTTTTCGTATCTTTTTAAAAGAGCTTTACGGGGATTGAGAGACTCAGTTGCCGGATTCCGTGTGATTGTTCTTTACTTAGTGCTCATTAAAAACGAAATTTTTGTGTTAAATAAGTAGTTTATGTATCTTTTAAAAGAGCTTTAAGGGGTTTGAGAGACTCAGTTGCCTAATTTCGTGTGGTTTTTCTTTACTTAGTGCTCATTAAAAACGAAATTTGTGTTAAAAGTAGTTTGTATCTTTTAAAGACTTAGGGTTGAGAGACTCAGTTGCCATCGTGGTTTTTACTAGTGCTCATTAAAACGAATTTGTGTTAAAAGTAGTTTTTGTATCTTTTTAAAAGAGCTTTACGGGGATTGAGAGACTCAGTTGCCGGATTCCGTGTGATTGTTCTTTACTTAGTGCTCATTAAAAACGAAATTTTGTGTTAAATAAGTAGTTTTTGTATCTTTTTAAAAGAGCTTTACGGGGATTGAGAGACTCAGTTGCCTAATTCCGTGTGGTTTTTCTTTACTTAGTGCTCATTAAAAACGAAATTTTGTGTTAAATAAGTAGTTTTTGTATCTTTTTAAAAGAGCTTTACGAGGATTGAGAGACTCAGTTGCCTAATTCCGTGTGGTTTTTCTTTACTTAGTGCTCATTAAAAACGAAATTTTGTGTTAAATAAGTAGTTTTTGTATCTTTTTAAAAGAGCTTTACGGGGATTGAGAGACTCAGTTGCCTAATTCCGTGTGGTTTTTCTTTACTTAGTGCTCATTAAAAACGAAATTTTTGTGTTAAATAAGTAGTTTTTGTATCTTTTAAAAGAGCTTTACAGGGTTTGAGAGACTCAGTTGCCTAATTCCGTGTGGTTTTTCTTTACGTAGTGCTCATTAAAAACGAAATTTTGTGTTAAATAAGTAGTTTTTGTATCTTTTTAAAAGAGCTTTACGGGGATTGAGAGACTCAGTTGCCGGATTCCGTGTGATTGTTCTTTACTTAGTGCTCATTAAAAACGAAATTTTTGTGTTAAATAAGTAGTTTTTGTATCTTTTAAAAGAGCTTTACAGGGTTTGAGAGACTCAGTTGCCTAATTCCGTGTGATTGTTCTTTACTTAGTGCTCATTAAAAACGAAATTTTTGTGTTAAATAAGTAGTTTTTGTATCTTTTAAAAGAGCTTTACGGGGATTGAGAGACTCAGTTGCCGGATTCCGTGTGATTGTTCTTTACTTAGTGCTTATTAAAAACGAAATTTTTGTGTTAAATAAGTAGTTTTTGTATCTTTTAAAAGAGCTTTACAGGGTTTGATAGACTCAGTTGCCTAATTCCGTGTGATTGTTCTTTACTTAGTGCTCTTTAAAAATGAAATTTTGTGTTAAATAAGTAGTTTTTGTATCTTTTAAAAGAGCTTTACGGGGATTGAGAGACTCAGTTGCCGGATTCCGTTTGATTGTTCTTTACTTAGTGCTCATTAAAAACGAAATTTTTGTGTTAAATAAGTAGTTTTTGTATCTTTTAAAAGAGCTTTACAGGGTTTGAGAGACTCAGTTGCCTAATTCCGTGTGGTTTTCCTTTACTTAGTGCTCATTAAAAACGAAATTCTGTGTTAAATAAGTAGTTTTTGTATCTTTTTAAAAGAGCTTTACGGGGATTGAGAGACTCAGTTGCCGGATTCCGTTTGATTGTTCTTTACTTAGTGCTCATTAAAAACGAAATTTTTGTGTTAAATAAGTAGTTTTTGTATCTTTTAAAAGAGCTTTACAGGGTTTGAGAGACTCAGTTGCCGGATTCCGTGTGATTGTTCTTTACTTAGTGCTCATTAAAAACGAAATTTTTGTGTTAAATAAGTAGTTTTTGTATCTTTTAAAAGAGCTTTACAGGGTTTGAGAGACTCAGTTGCCTAATTCCGTGTGGTTTTTCTTTACTTAGTGCTCATTAAAAACGAAATTTTTGTGTTAAATAAGTAGTTTTTGTATCTTTTAAAAGAGCTTTACGGGGATTGAGAGACTCAGTTGCCGGATTCCGTGTGATTTTTCTTCTTTTCAGTAAAGACACTCGATATCCTAAAAGTGTTTAATTCAAACTTTTTTAAAACTTCGAAATTTTTCAACTTTATTTATTTTTTTCTTTTTGTACATAACTTAAAATGTCAAAATATGCTTACAGTTCTAACAATTGCGCTCTGTGATTGGTCAGAGACACGATGTGACTTTCCCACTGGTATTCTATGACCGGTTATTGACACTACCTAATCTATTGCATGTATTAAATCAGTATTTTTTACGCAGTGGAACGATAAACACATAAGTCATATCTTTAAAAAAAAAGTGAAGATGGAGCATTTTAATAAAGTGTGTTTACATAACAAGGTTATTGTAGCATTGAATGCTGACAAAGAGAAGTATTTAAACTTTGAAACAAGTACAGGTGGTAGCGCTATTGGAAATGTATGCATGCATTGTCATGACAGTAAGGAATTAAATTTCTTTGGAGTACCGAAAAAATTCAACTCTTATGTTGGTGGTTGTGCGAGATTGAGATCTCCAGAGATGATTGCACTCAAAGAGAATGCCAACATAAAAATAATCATTGATGATAGAGGACAACTCCTTGCTACTGTTGCAGGTAACATATTACCTACTGATACATCCAATCGTCACCTTTCGGGTATTAGCATTCAACGGAAGATCAATAAAAGAAAGGCCTACTCTTCTACTAATATCGTAAACCATATCTTGTCTACGTGTCGAAACTGTTACCTGTGTAAAAATAATGTGATAATAGACAGTGAAATTGCCAGAAAAATAAAAAGGGCATTGTCAGAAAATATCACGATGGAATATAAAGATGAATCGATGAAAAACAAAGCACCAGCAAACGTTACTGCCATTGATCAAACAGTCATTGAACCAAATAATACCAAAGACGAAAAGCATATTGAGCCTGTTGATGAGACACCAGTAAAAATTGTGTATGACTCAAAATGGAATAATGATTATTCTACTGATTACGAACAAAGAGAAGACAATAGCTATAATATCAAGAGAGAACATGGTGAACTATTTTATGGAACAGATTCAAAATGTCCAAAGTTAATCATTGATATTAATACGTAATGTATCATAATATATTTTTTGTATTAATATTCTACATAGCATTATTTCATTAAAAATATATTATGCATTACATTGTTATGTGTTCATTATTTTTAGAGTAAGCTAGCATATCAATCGTTTAGAATGTCTAATAAAACGTCGGAGATATAAGAAAAGGAATTTGCATACATCTATTGTCAGACACATGGGAACAAATTCTTTCTTGAATTCGCCTCCTGGATAAATAAAAAAAGACATTTCATTCAAGAAATTATGACGAAACTCTAAGTAAGCAACAAACTCTTTCTTGAAGTTACCTCATGGATACACAATGCAGAAATTTCATTTAAGGAATTATCAAAAATTGTAAGTAAGTAGCAAATTCTTTCAAAAATATGTTAATACGTTTAAGCAATAAATATCTTTAAGCTTAACCCGTCTTTATTCTTTAGAATAGTTTTATTCATTTCATTAAATTATGAAGAAATTGTAAGTAAGTAACAATAGCTTTCTTGAATTCGCTTCCTGGACAAAATACAGATATTTAATTCAAGAAATCATAATAAAATCGCAAGTAAGTAATAAAGTCTTTATTGTTTTCACCTATTGGACACACAATACTGAAATTTCATTCAAGAAATTATGAAGGAATTGTAAATAGGTAACACACTCATGTTACCTCATGGATACACAATGCAGAAATTTCATTTAAGAAATTATCAAAAATTTTAAGTAAGTAGCAAATTCTTTCTCGAATTCGCCTCCTGGGTAAATAAAAAAGACAGTTCATTAAAGAAATTATGAAAAAATTGTAAGTAAGTAGCATATTCTTTCTTGAATTCACCTGCTGGATAAACAAAAAAGACATTTCGTTCGAGAAATTATGACAAAATTCCAAGTAAGTAACAAACTCTTTATTGTTTTCATGACTTAGATACACGATGTAGAAATTTAATTCAAGAAATTATGAAAAAATTCTCAGTAAGTAACAATTTCTTTCTTGAAGTCAACTCTTGCATACACAATACGGAAATTTCATTTAAGAAATTATGAAAAAAGAAAACAATTTCTTTCTTGAAGTCAACTCTTGGATACACAATACGGAAATTTCATTCAAGAAATTATGAAAATATTTGTAAGTAAGTAACAAACTCTTTATTGATTTCACCTCTTGGATATACAGTACAGATACTTCATTCAAGAAATTATGAAAAAACCGCAAGTAAGTAACTTTTTTTTTCTCTTTATCAAAAACAATTTTCACTTAGCTACACGATGTAGAAATTTAATTCAAGAAATTAGGAAAAAATTCTCAGTAAGTAACAATTTCTTTCTTGAAGTCAACTCATGGATACACAATACGGAAATTTCATTCAAGAATTTCATGACTTAGATACACGATGTAGAAATTTGATTCAAGAAATTATGAAAAAATTCTCAGTAAGTAACAATTTCTTTCTTGAAGTCATCTCTTGGATATACAATACGGAAATTTCATTCAAGAAATTATGAAAATATTTGTAAGTAAGTAACAAACTCTTTATTGATTTCACCTCTTGGATATACAGTACAGATACTTCATTCAAGAAATTATGAAAAAATCGCAAGTAAGTAACTTTTTTTTCTCTTTATCACAAACAATTTTCACTTAGCTAAATGATGTAGAAATTTAATTCAAGAAATTATGAAAAAATTCTCAGTAAGTAACAATTTCTTTCTTGAAGTCAACTCTTGGATACACACAATACGGAAATTTCATTCAAGAAATTATAAAAAGTATTTGTAAGTAAGTAACAAGCTCTTTATTGATTTCACCTCTTGAATATACAGTACAGATACTTCATTCAAGAAACGTGATTAAACACGTTTTGAAACTACATGCTATTTGTATGCCTTTCCTTGGCACCTTTCCAAACGAGCGGGGATTCCCCACTGGTTCCTACACATTGCAAGAAGTGAGCAGTACGAAAATTCCACGTTTTCAACCAGACTTGTTTTTTAGGGACCAATCAGGAGAGATAGCTTTATTTCATTTTTTAAGGTTCATTTAGACGAGGTTACGTGCGCGCACGTAACCTCGTCTAAATGAACCTTAAAAAAATGAAATAAAGCTATGTCGACTTTGCATATCTCTCCTGATTGGTCCGTAAAAAACCAGTCTGGTTGAAAACGTGGAGTTTTCGTACTGCTCACTTCTTGCAATGTGTAGGAACCAGTGGGGAATCCCCGCTCGTTTGGAAAGGTGCCAAGGAAAGGCATACAAATAGCATGTAGTTTCAAAACGTGTTTAATCACGTTTCTTGAATGAAGTATCTGTACTGTATATTCAAGAGGTGAAATCAATAAAGAGCTTGTTACTTACTTACAAATACTTTTTATAATTTCTTGAATGAAATTTCCGTATTGTGTGTTTCCAAGAGTTGACTTCAAGAAAGAAATTGTTACTTACTGAGAATTTTTTCATAATTTCTTGAATTAAATTTCTACATCGCGTAGCTAAGTGAAAATTGTTTGTGATAAAGAGAAAAAAAAAGCCACTTACTTGCGATTTTTTCATAATTTCTTGAATGAAGTATCTGTACTGTATATCCAAGAGGTGAAATTAATAAAGAGTTTGTTACTTACTTACAAATATTTTCATAATTTCTTGAATGAAATTTCCGTATTGTGTATCCAAGAGTTGACTTCAAGAAAGAAATGGTAACTTACTGAGAATTTTTTCATAATTTCATGAATTTAATTTCTACATCGTATATCTAACTCGTGAAAACAATAAAGTTTGTTACTTACTTAGAATTTTGTCATAATTTCTTGAATGAAATGTTTTTTTGTTTATCCAACAGGTGAATTCAAGAAAGAATTTGCTACTTAGACTGAGAATTTTTTCATAATTTCTTGAATTTAATTTCTACGTCGTATATCTAACTCGTGAAAACAATAAAGAGTTTGTTACTTACTTAGAATTTTGTCATAATTTCTTGAACGAAATGTCTTTTTTGTTTGTCCAACAGGTAAGTTCAAGAAAGAATTTGCTACTTAGTTACAATTTTTTCATAATTTCTTGAATGAAATTTCCGTATTGCGTATCCAAGAGTTGACTTCAAGAAAGAAATTGTTACTTACTGAGAATTTTTCAATAATTTCTGGAATTAAATTTCTACATCATTTAGCTAAGTGAAAATTGTTTGTGATAAAGAGAAAAAAAAGTTACTTACTTGCGATTCTTTCATAATTTCTTGAATGAAGTATCTGTACTGTATATCCAAGAGGTGAAATCAATAAAGAGTTTGTTACTTACTTACAAATATTTTCATAATTTCTTGAATGAAATTTCCGTATTGTGTATCCAAGAGATGACTTCAAGAAAGAAATTGTTACTTACTGAGAATTTTTTCATAATTTCTTGAATCAAATTTCTACATCGTGTATCTAAGTCATGAAATTCTTGAATGGAATTTCCGTATTGTGTATCCATGAGTTGACTTCAAGAAAGAAATTGTTACTTACTGAGAATTTTTTCCTAATTTCTTGAATTAAATTTCTACATCGTGTAGCTAAGTGAAAATTGTTTTTGATAAAGAGAAAAAAAAGTTACTTACTTGCGGTTTTTTCATAATTTCTTGAATGAAGTATCTGTACTGTATATCCAAGAGGTGAAAACAAAAAGAGTTTGTTTACAAATATTTTCATAATTTCTTGAATGAAATTTCCGTATTGTGTATCCAAGAGTTGACTTCAAGAAAGAAATTTTTTTTTTTCATAATTTCTTAAATGAAATTTCCGTATTGTGTATCCAAGAGTTGACTTCAAGAAAGAAATTGTTACTTACTGAGAATTTTTTCATAATTTCTTGAATTAAATTTCTACATCGTGTATCTAAGTCATGAAAACAATAAAGAGTTTGTTACTTACTTGGAATTTTGTCATAATTTCTCGAACGAAATGTCTTTTTTGTTTATCCAGCAGGTGAATTCAAGAAAGAATTTGCTACTTACTTACAATTTTTTCATAATTTCTTTAATGAAATTTCTGCATTGTGTATCCATGAGGTAACATGAGTGTGTTACCTATTTACAATTCCTTCATAATTTCTTGAATGAAATTTCAGTATTGTGTATCCAATAGGTGAAAACAATAAAGACTTTATTACTTACTTGCGATTTTATTATGATTTCTTGAATTAAATATCTGTATTGTGTCCAGGAAGCGAATTCAAGAAAGCTATTGTTACTTACTTACAATTTCTTCATAATTTAATGAAATGAATAAAACTATTCTAAAGAATAAAGACGGGTTAAGCTTAAAGATATTTATTGCTTAAACGTATTAACATATTTTTGAAAGAATTTGCTACTTACTTACAATTTTTGATAATTTCTTAAATGAAATTTCTGCATTGTGTATCCATGAGGTAACTTCAAGAAAGAGTTTGTTGCTTACTTAGAGTTTCGTCATAATTTCTTGAATGAAATGTCTTTTTTTATTTATCCAGGAGGCGAATTCAAGAAAGAATTTGTTCCCATGTGTCTGACAATAGATGTATGCAAATTCCTTTTCTTACATCTCCGACATTTTATTAGACATTCTAAACGATTGATATGCTAGCTTACTCTAAAAATAATGAACACATAACAATGTAATGCATAATATATTTTTAATGAAATAATGCTATGTAGAATATTAATACAAAAAATATATTATGATACATTATTAATATCAATGATTAACTTTGGACATTTTGAATCTGTTCCATAAAATAGTTCACCATGTTCTCTCTTGATATTATAGCTATTGTCTTCTCTTAGTTCGTAATCAGTAGAATAATCATTATTCCATTTTGAGTCATACACAATTTTTACTGGTGTCTCATCAACAGGCTCAATATGCTTTTCGTCTTTGGTATTATTTGGTTCAATGACTGTTTGATCAATGGCAGTAACGTTTGCTGGTGCTTTGTTTTTCATCGATTCATCTTTATATTCCATCCTGATATTTTCTGACAATGCCCTTTTTATTTTTCTGGCAATTTCACTGTCTATTATCACATTATTTTTACACAGGTAACAGTTTCGACACGTAGACAAGATATGGTTTACGATATTAGTAGAAGAGTAGGCCTTTCTTTTATTGATCTTCCGTTGAATGCTAATACCCGAAAGGTGACGATTGGATGTATCAGTAGGTAATGTGTTACCTGCAACAGTAGCAAGGAGTTGTCCTCTATCATCAATGATTATTTTTATGTTGGCATTCTCTTTGAGTGCAATCATCTCTGGAGATCTCAATCTCGCATAACCACCAACATGAGAGTTGAATTTTTTCGGTATTCCAAAGAAATTTAATTCCTTACTGTCATGACAATGCATGCATACATTTCCAATAGTGCTACCACCTGTACTTGTTTCAAAGTTTAAATACTTCTCTTTGTCAGCATTCAATGCTACAATAATCTTGTTATGTAAACACACTTTATTAAAATGCTCCATCTTCACTTTTTTTTTAAAGATATGACTTATGTGTTTATCGTTCCACTGCGTAAAAAAATACTGATTTAATACATGCAATAGATTAGTTAGTGTCAATAACCGGTCATAGAATACCAGTGGGAAAGTCACATCGTGTCTCTGACCAATCACAGAGCGCAATTGTTAGAACTGTAAGCATATTTTGACATTTTAAGTTATGTACAAAAAGAAAAAAATAAATAAAGATGAAAAATTTCGAAGTTTTAAAAAAGTTTGAATTAAACACTTTTAGGATATCGAGTGTCTTTACTGAAAAGAAGAAAAATCACACGGAATCCGGCAACTGAGTCTCTCAATCCCCGTAAAGCTCTTTTAAAATATACAAAAACTACTTATTTAACACAAAAATTTCGTTTTTAATGAGCACTAAGTAAAGGAAAACCACACGGAATTAGGCAACTGAGTCTCTCAAACCCTGTAAAGCTCTTTTAAAAGATACAAAAACTACTTATTTAACACAAAAATTTTGTTTTTAATGAGCACTAAGTAAAGAACAATCACACGGAATCCGGCAACTGAGTCTCTCAAACCCTGTAAAGCTCTTTTAAAAGATACAAAAACTACTTATTTAACACAAAAATTTCGTTTTTAATGAGCACTAAGTAAAGAACAATCACACGGAATCCGGCAACTGAGTCTCTCAATCCTCGTAAAGCTCTTTTAAAAAGATACAAAAACTACTTATTTAACACAGAATTTCGTTTTTAATGAGCACTAAGTAAAGAAAAACCACACGGAATTAGGCAACTGAGTCTCTCAATCCCTGTAAAGCTCTTTTAAAAGATACAAAAACTACTTATTTAACACAAAAATTTCGTTTTTAATGAGCACTAAGTAAAGAACAATCACACGGAATCTGGCAACTGAGTCTCTCAATCCCCGTAAAGCTCTTTTAAAAGATACAAAAACTACTTATTTAACACAAAATTTCGTTTTTAATGAGCACTAAGTAAAGAACAATCACACGGAATTAGGCAACTGAGTCTCTCAAACCCTGTAAAGCTCTTTTAAAAGATACAAAAACTACTTATTTAACACAAAAATTTCGTTTTTAATAAGCACTAAGTAAAGAACAATCACACGGAATCCGGCAACTGAGTCTCAATCCCCGTAAAGCTCTTTTAAAAGATACAAAAACTACTTATTTAACACAAAAATTTCGTTTTTAATGAGCACTAAGTAAAGAACAATCACACGGAATTAGGCAACTGAGTCTCTCAAACCCTGTAAAGCTCTTTTAAATGATACAAAAACTACTTATTTAACACAAAAATTTCGTTTTTAATGAGCACTAAGTAAAGAACAATCACACGGAATCCGGCAACTGAGTCTCTCAATCCCCGTAAAGCTCTTTTAAAAAGATACAAAAACTACTTATTTAACACAAAATTTCGTTTTTAATGAGCACTAAGTAAAGAAAAACCACACGGAATTAGGCAACTGAGTCTCTCAAACCCTGTAAAGCTCTTTTAAAAGATACAAAAACTACTTATTTAACACAAAAATTTCGTTTTTAATGAGCACTAAGTAAAGAAAAACCACACGGAATTAGGCAACTGAGTCTCTCAATCCCCGTAAAGCTCTTTTAAAAAGATACAAAAACTACTTATTTAACACAAAATTTCGTTTTTAATGAGCACTAAGTAAAGAAAAACCACACGGAATTAGGCAACTGAGTCTCTCAATCCCCGTAAAGCTCTTTTAAAAAGATACAAAAACTTCTTATTTAACACAAAATTTCGTTTTTAATGAGCACTAAGTAAAGAAAAACCACACGGAATTAGGCAACTGAGTCTCTCAATCCCCTTAAAGCTCTTTTAAAAAGATACAAAAACTACTTATTTAACACAAAATTTCGTTTTTAATGAGCACTAAGTAAAGAACAATCACACGGAATCCGGCAACTGAGTCTCTCAATCCCCGTAAAGCTCTTTTAAAAAGATACAAAAACTACTTATTTAACACAAAATTTCGTTTTTAATGAGCACTAAGTAAAGAAAAACCACACGGAATTAGGCAACTGAGTCTCTCAAACCCCTTAAAGCTCTTTTAAAAGATACAAAAAATACTTATTTAACACAAAATTTCGTTTTTAATGAGCACTAAGTAAAGAAAAACCACACGGAATTAGGCAACTGAGTCTCTCAAACTCCTTAAAGCTCTTTTAAAGATACATAAACTACTTATTTAACACAAAAATTTCGTTTTTAATGAGCACTAAGTAAAGAACAATCACACGGAATCCGGCAACTGAGTCTCTCAATCCCCGTAAAGCTCTTTTAAAAAGATACAAAAACTACATATTTAACACAAAATTTCGTTTTTAATGAGCACTAAGTAAAGAAAAACCACACGGAATTAGGCAACTGAGTCTCTCAAACCCCTTAAAGCTCTTTTAAAAGATACAAAAAATACTTATTTAGCACAAAATACAAGCAAGCAAATAACATGGGAATTTCTATACACGCAAGCAAATAACTGAGTTTTCCTTTTATTCAAATCCTAATCACCAATCAAGTTATACTCGTTAAAAAAAAAAAATAAAAAAAATAAACATGTATCGTCTGCCAAGCCATGTAGAGCTCATTGTAATAGGCAAATGACCCTGGTAACCCAATTACTTGAAAGTACACACACAACCTGTTTGGTACGGGGCCTTGTAGAATAACATGATATTTCCTATATGTCTGTTAGAATAACATGGTATTTGCTATATGTCTGCTAGAAATGGAATCTCTTACCCTACTAATGTATGCGACACATCACCACCAGTGCCACGATTGATGGCACTAGGGGATGGTATCAGAATACTCAGAATAGGCACTAGGGAAATGGGTGGCCGAACATTCCATGAGAAACCGTGGCCTGTCTCAACCACGATACCATACCCTAGTGCCATAGGTGGTGACACTAGTGGCAATGGCCCACGGACACTGGTGGCGTTACGGTAATTTCTCCCGGCAATCATTTCCATTAATGACCTCCTATCTTCTCTGTCTGTCTCTTCTTTTCGTTCACTGGCTATTCAATCGGCCTCCTCTTTTCGTTATCCGGCTATTTTATCAGCCTCCTCTGTTTGTTCCTTTCCTTTCTGTTTCTTCTTTTCACTATTTTACTCCCTTTCCTGAACTAGGTAATTCATATTTTGTGTAAAATCTATGCGGTTTCTTTTTTGTCACTCCCTGCTTCTTACTGAGCTAACACTATTTCTGCTATTGGGTCTATTTCGATTTCTTCTGTCGTCAATTTCTCTTAATTCATTTTCTGAGTCTGTTTGTTCTATATTTCTTTGACCCATATTTGTTTTATTTCTAACTTGTGATTCTCATTAATTTTCCCATATGAGGGGTAATTTTTCCTTGGTTCTCGGTATTTACATGTAAAAAAAATCTTCCCCATTATATTCTTCATGAATTATAGCCTCCGCATCTTCTTGGCCTTCCTGTCCTGGCTAAGTGGACGTGCACTGGGTTGAGAATTCTTTGTCCAAGGGACACGGGTTCCTGGCGTGGCCAGTTATTTGGGTTTGGGACGCAGGTCAGTGGTGTGACTCTGTAAGCTTAGCCAGAGTCGACCCAGCTCTAAATGGGTACCTGAAGAAATCTGGGGAAGGTAAACAGGAAGGGGGTGTGAAAGCAGATGATGGCTGGCCCCCATCCCCCAATTGCACATTCTGACTGAAGGGCTACGAAACGGAGATCAGCACCGCCTGTTTGGTCCTTAAGGGTCTAGTACCGTCATACTTACTTTTTACGTACATCTTCTTGGTACCCTCTCATACTGCCTGGTCTGCTATTTATTGTTTGCATTCTTTCTGCTCCCATTTCTGTTCCTCTATCTAGGTTTCCTCTTTCTGTGAATAACTTTTTTTGCCTCTGTTGTCTATCCTGGTTTTCCCCTCTGTTCGTAATGGAAATTGCTCTATTCGTAAGCTCGTTGGAAAGCTATCTCCAATGTACGAATCTGTTATTTTATGCTCTGATTGGACTTTCGTTTTTTCAAAAGTTGAGGTCATTTCCACACTTTTCGAGGTTGTTTTAAACTTTTCAAAATCTATGGTAAAATCATCCCTTTTTTGCTACTGAGGGAAGCGAGCTTCCTATTAACTCTAATGTTGGTCTCTAGTTCCCTGGATGTGGCCTAAACCGTTCCTTTCTCTTAACAGAGCTGGAATATGTTACTCCTTTGAATTCCTAAGCCATTAGTTTGTACCATTTCTAATGGTACCTAATTTTTGATATTTTTCTACAAAATGTTCAACTCGAAGTAAAATCATAATATAATTCTGCTCATTTTCTTCAGGAGATCATGGCTCGTCAGATTTTTAATTAGCAACAGTGTATTAAATTCTGTGTTTCTCCACGCAATTTTTCTAGGCTAAGGTACAGGCTAAATTAATTTGTATATTCGGAAACACGTGTTCTTTTCGCTATCAGTATTTCTATACTTTCATTAAGTCGTCGCCACCAGTGTAATTACACTAACACTATCAGTTTCCGTGATACAGCACCACTAGTACCACTACTTATGGTACTAGGGTATTGTATAGTGGTCGAACGTGCCACTATATCTCGTGGACTATTCTGGTTTCATATTTTCGTAGTATAATCGATTTCCAAGGTCAGTCCTGAAGCCACTAGTGTCAGTCCTATGGCACCTCGGTGACATGATGAAACCTGAAGCACCAAGGATTCTACAAGTTCTGATCTTACTGATTTCCGTGCCGTGGTTCACCAAAGGTATAGTCATTAAGGATTAGACAAGTGTACTACCTATCGGGCGGGGAATTAATGCCACACTATTTGGCTCAAGGTGTCACTGTAAGGGCCCGCGTCATCAATCCAAAAATAAGTCTTCTGAAACTCTTAATTTTCCTCAGAAAAAATATCTTAAATGATACAGGACTCTATCCCTGTACCAAACCGCTGTACCGCTGTACCCTCTCTCTCTAGACTCTACTAGGCTAGTCAAAAGAAGTCGAAAATAGTTCCGGCTGCGTCAGTATTTCTGGAAAGATGTCAAAAAATGTCTTTTCTTGGCCCTAGATGAGGACACCTATCTCGGATGAAAAAAACGCAATTAGGCATGATGCCAAGGTTTATTATGATCATTTACGATCAGCGGCTACAAATGAGTATGCTGGGGTTTCATAGAAGTTAATTATTCTAATTTTCCAAAAAGTCTAAGCTTTCAATCAAAGTTACAAACATCTCCAAATTTGACCATATTTTTATCGATTCAGGCCAATGTCAGACGTCCAAAATGCTGGTAATTACTTATGTCTTCGTACCCCTTAGACATTTCGTGCCCCTTATAAATCTACAATCTAGATGTTGCTCGTTCCAGTTAGCCTCAAGGATTTCATCACAAATCAATTAACCAACAATTTGAAGACTGAATATGGTTCGATCTGCTTTTTTTTCAAATTTCGATAGCAGTATGCCGTCACCTGAGTGTGATATAAACCCTATGATTGCTCGGAGGCGCAGGCATACGACATGTTTCAGATAGTCTTAATCTTGTTTCTTGTCATATGAATTATAGAGGTATGAAACGGAGGCCATGGATAAAATAATCGAGGATATGGAAGAAGCAACCAGACGGCATAGTAGTAAAATATTATATTTGCATGTAAAGAAATTTACACTAAGTAATCAGTCTGGGCTACTCCCAATTAAAAATAGTGATGGCAAAAGTGTTAAAGAGGGATCTGTTGACCAAACTTTCACTCTTAGATTAATAATTGAGAAATATCTAAATAATCGAACCTCTTTTGTCATTTGTCTTGTAAATTTTGAACAGGCATTTGTTAGAACGGATAGAAGAGTTTAGTGATGGCTTTATCCTTGTATGTGTACCAGATAAATGAGTAAAGGTGATTAGTCATATTTACAAGGACAATATTGTTGTTGTTAAGGTAAAAAGTAAGGTCAGTAGCTGGTTTGGTATCGAATTAGGAATTAAGTAGGGTTGTGGCTATTCCCAAATATATGGATTATTTTTATTGACTTCGTCCTAAGGAACACGTTATAGGCTATGAGAGAGCATGGAATAAACATGAGGGTAAAACGATCCTGGAATTAGATCATGCAGGTAATTTGGTAGGCCTATATAAAATATTGGCAAGATAAATGAATTCTCAGATGGTTTGAGAATTCAGAATGCATGAAAATTAATGTTTAGGAGACCAAGTCACTTAGACTAAAAATAAATGATGGTGAAGAGGTTATATTGGGTGCCGAAAAGATCGATAAAGTGAATGGCCTCACATACTTGGGCAGTATTATTGGTATTAAGTAAAAAAAAAAATGCAAAAAAAAAATTCAAAAAAAGTACTGGTAATACTAAACATGAGATCAGCATAAATGAAAACCTATAATAGTTCAAACTCAAAACGACCCGAAAGCGCTATCAAAGAATAAATGAAACCAACAACGAATGGAAATGAAATACACAATCATAGCAAACAAACATACAACAAGTACTAATATAAATGAATAAATAAATCTTAAAACGAGTAAAGCTTAAATTGAATATGCAAGTCAAGCTTAAAACCGAGACAAATTTTTGCTTTAAAGAATAAATGAAACCCACAACGAACAGAAAGTAAATGAACAATCATAGCAAACAAAAATACAATAGGTAATAATAAAAATGAATAAATAAATCTTAAAATGAGTAAAACTTAAGAATATGCAAATCAAGCCTAAAACGAACAAAAATCACTACAAACAAGAGTGTGGCTACTGCCAATTTCCCTAACTGTAAAAGTCTAAAGCCTACTACGTAATTGGTGCTTTACTGAAAACTATATGTGTCTGGAACAGTCTTGAAAAGAACTAATAATATTAAACTGGATATTTTATATATAACCTAGTAAATTTCATGTGCTTCATCCATCTCCGTATTTTTTTCTGCAATAATTCTGAATGGAGATTCATTTTTCTTTTTTTTTTTTTTTTTTTTTTTTTATCAAAAATAGACTATAATATTGAAAAGATACAAAGTTATTTTCTAATGCATATTTTAAATTCTTCTTCTTTTCTTTCTTTTATCCAGCGGTATTTGGTCCTCCTTTCTGTGCTTCCTCTTCTTTTTGTGTTCTCAATAATAAGTGGTGATATATCACGTAATGGATAGAATCAAACCGGTTTTTGTTTCCTTTTCGTACTCCTGAAAGAAAAAAAATTAAATCCTGTTTCTTTCTTCTTTTTTTTATCTGAGACTCTGCTTATTGTAAGACTGCTTATTTGTAATCTAATTTGTCCCTATTTCTCTATTATTCCTTCACTTTACTACCTATCTATCTTACCTCTTACTCAACGTTCCATAGCTTTCCACTTTTAAAATTCCTCACATACATAATTTTTTCTCTCCTAGTACATTTTATCTACCTTTCTCCTAAAAACCATTTTTTTTTCATTCATACGATTCTCAATCCATTAATTTACCATACAACAATTTCAAAATTCTCATTCCAGCTACCCACGGCGGCAAGGGGCTGCTCCCATTCATTAGGCCTATAACATATAACATTAAAATACAAATTTACAATGCATATACGTTTTTGTACTTTAAAATATATTCACCTTTCTTATAACACTTTAAAACACTTTTCACTATATTTACATAAATAAAATAAAAAATTGAAATATGTAACACCATTTTTTTTTAATACATCACATTTCAACACACTACTCTCGCTGGGCCTTGCGTTGTTAGGTAGCTACAATAATCCTCAAAACAATTCCCAAAACTCAAATACGTCACAAACCAGGTGAATCGTATCCCCCCAATATATAAAATAAATTCCACTAGTTTAAAATAAATTCCAAACAAACATTAGAAAAAAATGACCAAATCTAAAATCTATAATCTAAAAATTCATAAAATCCAATACTATAACTATTAAATTAGATTTAAATCTTACCTAATAAATAAACTTAAAAATACTGAACAAATCCTGAAGCTAACTATTATAATCTGAACATTCTGATTAAACTCTAAAATCAAACACTTCATTAAAAATTCGAAATATTTAACTTAAAATCTGCTCTTTTTCCATATACCAAAATTAAAACTCCATTTTCTAATCTTCTACCTAGATCCTTACCACAAGATGAAAAAACAAAAAACATACAAATGTAAAACCTTAAACCCTTAAACCCTATAATTTTTTCTCAACTCTCCTTTTATTATTATTATTTTTTCCCTTTTTTTAACAACAAATCCTTGCCCACCAAGACACAAAGACTATTCCCTTCTACTTTATACCAAACACGTTCTCAATTTTCTTACACTTCATAATCCTTATCCTTTTCCATTCTGTTTCCACACGATTTATCACATCATAATCTTCCTTCTGCTTTTCTTTTCGCTTCCACGTGTAGTAACAAAAAAGCGACACTATGTACACTATTGGCCTTGTATAGGCCTCATCATCTACTTTTAGGTACACAACTTTCTCTAAATTAATTACATCTTTTTTACCTGTAACACTTGCCAATAAATTCCTCAGTCCTGCTACATTTGTTTCTTGTTTTTCACATTCTAACAATACGTGATATTGCGTTTCTAGTTTTTTTCTCGCATAGCTTACAATTTCCATTACTACCACTCATATTCATCTTTACTTTCGACTCTTCTGTGGGTAACAAATTATGCATAAGGAAAAACATATGTTCTTTAACTTTTGGCGGCAACAGACAATTTTCTAGTAGTATGAAATTTTTGTCCACCTCTTCTTCACTATAACTACCATTTTCAATTATTTTTAGTGGAGGTAGCTGCTTCTTTTTTTCATAATATTCCTTAAGTTTTACTTTGTCAATTTTCCCACCTATCTCAAGCGACATTCCTAATTTTTCTATTTCATAAATGTCTTCGAATGCTTGATTATATTTTGGAGGATATTTCTTTTCTATTCTTTTCCATGTTTCATACCATACACTTGTTGGTGATTCTTTTTTCCTCATCACTGGTTCCAACATTGTCCTAATAAAAAGTTCTTTCATCTTACATTCCACATGTATGACCTGAAAACCTCCATAATTTCTATATATGAACATATTGTCTGTTTTCAATTTAGGTGGAAATTTTTCATTCCATATGTACTGGTAAATTGTACTCACAATTTGTTTTAGATGTGTCTTTTTGGGTTGTGAAACAAAGGACAGATACCATAAAACTGGGCAAGCATAAGTATTCACATACTGGGCTCTCTGGAATGGAGATTCATTAAGGAGTGCTTAACCAGTTCTTTGCTTTTCAGAGTTGGGAAGCTATATCTCCGGATTCTGGAGCCTTTACTTCTGACATAACACCTTTGACGCTGGCGGCACATCGAAATAATTACGAAATAATCAAGATTCTCCTGGATAGAGGAGCAACTCTCCCTACACCTCATGATGCAAGGTTTGTACAAAAAGAAAAGGAAACATTACTGTAATATTTTACATTGTTGAAAACTGTACTTCAATGCCGTTAGTTCTCTTTTTTTATTTGTGCTTGTTTTCATTATTTGTTGCTCTGTCAAATTTGGAAAAGGTAAAATCATTGTTTTTAGATTTTAAGCGTTTCAAAAGAACAAATCGTTTTGTCACAAATTTCTTTAAATTATCTATTTCTCTGTGGTTCCTAGTTTTAAATATTTAACTCTTACCAAGTAGAAAAAGATATTCAGGTCATTAAATTTGTGGGCTTATGAAACATTTTTTTTTAATTGTGTTGTTCTTCTTTTCTTTTTTTCCAACTCCTAATGGACAGAATTTTCAATTGATGTATTCGGGAAATATTAAAAATTCCATCAGTTCACATCTTGAGGTTGCGTTGCATAGTGCAAATTTGGGTTAAAAAAAAAACAAATTACCATTTTCATTAAATATTAAGACAATTAAGATAATAAAATATCGACTGTAGTTATTCAAAACATGATATGTTAAATAACATGAGTTGTAAAAAAGAGCAAAAAACTGAGAAATAACCCATTCTGTTTCTTCAATTTCCATTTTTCACCAGAAAGGTTTTTTGTTTCACCTAGAAGATAAAAAAACAGAAAGATTGATATAATTTTCGAAATGTTGACTCTTTCTGCATTTGAGGAAAAAATATAATGTATTTTAGAAGAATGCGTTACTCAAATACCCCCCCCCCTCTACAAAAAATCCTAAATTTTCCAGAACTATTTGGCACCTCTTATTCAAGCTATCAAATAATTGTTCTATTATTATAAAGTACTAATTTTTCTGAGAAAAAAAAATAGGATATTACTTATTCTATTATGACTTTTTTTCTTGTCATTTTTTCATTTGATTAAGTAATCTTTTTCTCATCCTAGAACGCCTTTATTACTTAAAGCAAAGGAACAGTCATCATAAAAGTAGCTCTGGTGGGGTTAGTCGTAGAAGGAGCACAATTGTAGAAGCTGTCATAGTAAGGCTGGGCCCGTTTTCTACAAAGAGTCTGAGTTGAATGCTGGCAGTGAAACATTATCATTAGAGGTACTTGTGGTAACAGTGGATTAGGTAAAAAGATTTTTAATCAGATTACAAATGGTAATAGAACTACACTTATAATAGTTCAAAAGATGATATGTTTTTCACTCCAGTTTCATTGGAGAGAAGACGAGATTAAAATTTCCAATTTCTTTTAACGTTATTAAAAAAGAGATGTCTTTAAAAAAGACTTTTCTCCGGCCTTGAAAACAACTAACTCCTAATTTTGATAGCTACAAACTCAAATCAAAAGCCAACAAATTCCAAGTATTTTACATTTGAGAAAAGGAGACACAGTAGTGCACTATTAATGACTTTAAAGACAAACATAAAGGGTATACCTGAAGTCGCTAATCATTCAAGAATCTGGTATTATTATGTCCACCTGGTTGTTACTACGTATTACTGTAGGGGGTGTTTTTTTCGTCAAGATTTCTTTTTCAAGATTGTTACGTAAAAGTTGTTGATTTTCTTCAAGACGTTGGTATTAATGAATATGTACACCTGTTTGCTACGTAATAGGAGATGGTTTACCTTTACAAATTTATTGAGGATGATATAACCTTACATGACTTGTTTTTCTAGAGCTCACTGGTGGCTAGTTAAGTGGGGAACCCCTGGATAAAACTGAGGATGACGTATTGCAGACATGCGGGTGTTACGTAATACTTTAGGAGATGTTTTTCTTCCTGATGTTTTTTCCTTCAAGGCGATTTT